>CM059473.1:10291743-10399200 GCA_030408155.1 Lophura swinhoii
CCGTACCCTAACCCGTACCCGTACCCTAACCCGTACCCTAACCCGTACCCGTACCCTAACCCGTACCCGTACCCTAACCCGTACCCTAACCCGTACCCGTACCCTAACCCGTACCCGTACCCTAACCCGTACCCGTACCCTAACCCGTACCCTAACCCGTACCCGTACCCGTACCCGTACCCGTACCCGTACCCTAACCCCACCCTAACCCCTAACCCTGGCCCCGGCCCCTACCCACCTCAAAAGTAGTTCAGATCTCAGCCCATCCAAAAGGATATGCAAGTATCAGACTGGCCAGAAAGGAAGGCAAATTGCCTCCAACAGCTCTTGGGCGTTGGTTATGGTGTTGGTTTAGCCCTGCAGTGGAAACAAACAAAGCCAAGCTAACCCAACCCCGTAAGCAAGGCAAAGCTGAAGCCAATTTGCTTGACGCAAAATGACTGCAAAGCTAAAGCCAATTTGATTGAGATTAATTGACTGTACATGCTGAAATCAGCCCAGCTCTCATAATGGCCACAATGGGGCACGAGTCTCAGAGTGGCCGGGAAGAAACGCAAACGCCCTCCAACAGCCCTTGGGTGTTGCTTACAGGGTTGGGTTAGCCCTGCGGTACAAACAAACAAAGCAAAGCTAACCCAACCCCGTAAGCAAGGCAAAGCTAAAGCCAATTTGGTTGACGCAAAATGACTGCAAAGCTAAAGCCAATTTAATTGAGATTAATTGACTGTACATGCTGAAATCAGCCCAACTCTCATAATGGCCACAATGGGGCACGAGTCTCAGAGTGGCCGGGAAGAAACGCAAATGGCCTCCAACAGCCCTTGGGTGTTGCTTACAGGGTTGGGTTAGCCCTGCGGTACAAACAAACAAAGCAAAGCTAACCCAACCCCGTAAGCAAGGGAAAGCTTAAGCCAATTTGGTTGAAATGAACTGAATGTAAAACTAAAGCCAATTTGGTGGAGAGAAATTGATTGTAAAGCTAAAGCCAAATTGGTTGACATAAGTTGAATGCACATACTGAAATCAGTGCAACTCTCAGAATAGCCACAAAGGGGCACGAGTCTTAGAAGGAACACAAAATCACATGAGAAGGAAGGATTGATTAGCCTGGGAGTAGAAGGGTCCTTAAGAAGGGTGTGGGTGGGTTGGATTTGCTGGGCTGAGGCCAATGGGGTGAACTATAATGAGAACGGGTACTGCATTCCACACATTGCCTGCGATGACCTTGGGCAGTGAGAGGGGCTTGTGGCAGAGTGAAAGGAAGACTATGGGGAGGGAAGAAACCAGGGGATATGGGTAACAGCTCAACTGAACTAAGCTGGCATTGAGTGTGGGAGGCCTGGAAAGAGGATGGCATCCCAGGGGGGAAGTTGTCGACTGGAAGTGTCAAAGGCATCTTTGTCTGCAATACAGAGAGACACGCTTTAGAAAGAGGAACGCCAAGACACAAACGGCACTCACCATAAGCCCACCCCCACAAAAGATGCAAGCAAAAGATCACCCCAACAAATGGCTTAAAATTAAGGTTAGGAGTATTTAACAGGGAAGATGTAGGATTATTTTTAGTATTACACTGAAGGTTAGAGATGGGTTTAGTGCACCATCAGAGGGTAGGTTCAGGGCTAATTTGGACAGTTAGTATAGTTATCTATACAGTCATGGTTACAATTAGCACTACATTTGGCGTTCAGAGCTCATTAAGGTTGGGGTGAAGATATTCCAGTTAGGTTTATTAGAATCATGCTCAGAGTGACAGTTAGGGAAAGCCTAGGCAAAGGCAAGAGCAAAAGGCAAGAACACTGAAGCAAACACCAAAACAGAGGGCAAAGGTATGGACAGTATCCAAGGGCAACATCGAAGACAAGGCCGCGTCAAGAGGCCGGGCCCGAAGACAAGGCCGCGTCAAGAGGCCGGGCCCGAAGACAAGGCCGCGTCAAGAGGCCGGGCCCGAAGACAAGGCCGCGTCAAGAGGCCGGGCCCGAAGACAAGGCCGCGTCAAGAGGCCGGGCCCGAAGACAAGGCCGCGTCAAGAGGCCGGGCCCGAAGACAAGGCCGCGTCAAGAGGCCGGGCCCGAAGACAAGGCCGCGTCAAGAGGCCGGGCCCGAAGACAAGGCCGCGTCAAGAGGCCGGGCCCGAAGACAAGGCCGCGTCAAGAGGCCGGGCCCGAAGACAAGGCCGCGTCAAGAGGCCGGGCCCGAAGACAAGGCCGCGTCAAGAGGCCGGGCCCGAAGACAAGGCCGCGTCAAGAGGCCGGGCCCGAAGACAAGGCCGCGTCAAGAGGCCGGGCCCGAAGACAAGGCCGCGTCAAGAGGCCGGGCCCGAAGACAAGGCCGCGTCAAGAGGCCGGGCCCGAAGACAAGGCCGCGTCAAGAGGCCGGGCCCGAAGACAAGGCCGCGTCAAGAGGCCGGGCCCGAAGACAAGGCCGCGTCAAGAGGCCGGGCCCGAAGACAAGGCCGCGTCAAGAGGCCGGGCCCGAAGACAAGGCCGCGTCAAGAGGCCGGGCCCGAAGACAAGGCCGCGTCAAGAGGCCGGGCCCGAAGACAAGGCCGCGTCAAGAGGCCGGGCCCGAAGACAAGGCCGCGTCAAGAGGCCGGGCCCGAAGACAAGGCCGCGTCAAGAGGCCGGGCCCGAAGACAAGGCCGCGTCAAGAGGCCGGGCCCGAAGACAAGGCCGCGTCAAGAGGCCGGGCCCGAAGACAAGGCCTCAGGGAACGCCAAAACAGCACGGGCCCGAAGACAAGGCCTCAGGGAACGCCAAAACAGCACGGGCCCGAAGACAAGGCCTCAGGGAACGCCAAAACAGCACGGGCCCGAAGACAAGGCCTCAGGGAACGCCAAAACAGCACGGGCCCGAAGACAAGGCCTCAGGGAACGCCAAAACAGCACGGGCCCGAAGACAAGGCCTCAGGGAACGCCAAAACAGCACGGGCCCGAAGACAAGGCCTCAGGGAACGCCAAAACAGCACGGGCCCGAAGACAAGGCCTCAGGGAACGCCAAAACAGCACGGGCCCGAAGACAAGGCCTCAGGGAACGCCAAAACAGCACGGGCCCGAAGACAAGGCCTCAGGGAACGCCAAAACAGCACGGGCCCGAAGACAAGGCCTCAGGGAACGCCAAAACAGCACGGGCCCGAAGACAAGGCCTCAGGGAACGCCAAAACAGCACGGGCCCGAAGACAAGGCCTCAGGGAACGCCAAAACAGCACGGGCCCGAAGACAAGGCCTCAGGGAACGCCAAAACAGCACGGGCCCGAAGACAAGGCCTCAGGGAACGCCAAAACAGCACGGGCCCGAAGACAACATTACACATAATACCATAACAGAGGGCAAAGCCCAAGATAATGCCACAGGGAACGCTAAAATGGAGGGCAAGGCCCAATAGAACATTGCCACGAATGCCAAAATACTGGGCAATGCGCAAGAGAATGCCACCACAAACACCGAAATAGAGACTAAAGAGAATGCTGCAGGAAATAACCAGGCACAGAGGAGAGGCAAGGAGAATGCAGAAGGAAGAGAACAGACAGCCTGTAAGGCACACTGAAGTGCAGAAATGAACTCTGGGTACCCTACCTTGTGTCTTACTAAGTAATATGTAAACACTGGTAGATGTACACTGCCCTTACCTGTTGGGCAGATAATTACCAGTCAGCAAACTCGGCTTCCAGGGCATCCCAGGAAATTTCTGTTCCTAGCTGTTTTCATGAGGAGCCACAGATCTCTCCGTGCAGTTTTTACAGTGCTCAGGAGCGCCGCAGCTCTCCGCTGCCACCTGTTGGACACAATACAGTAATGAAGGCACTGCCCCGCATATGCGGGGGCTGCACCCTGTGCACATTGCTCTAATGATAACGCAAAGGAGTGTTAGGGATATAATTAATGCTATTTGTTGGCTTGAAGTCACAGTTAGTTTAACAATTCTTTTCTGCACTACAATTAGGATGAAGGTTACTTTGACAGAAAACAAGGGGTGTTATTTTTATTGCTGCATTTAGGGTTAGAGATATTTTTAATATCAGGCGAAGGGTTAGGGTTACAGACACATTGCAGGTAAATGTAATTATCGTTAGAGCTCCCATTAAGCTAGGCGTTCAGGTCAAGATTACAATTAACACTGCCTCCCAGCCAATCCCAGAGATCCAAAGGCAAAGGCAAGCCAAACCCCCAGGACAAGCAAAAGGAAATCCAAGGTAAAGGCAAAGCAAACAGTTAAGGGAAGGGCAAAAGCAAGGAAAATACCCAATGAAAAGCTGTGGTGAGGGCAATGAGAGTGCAGCAGGGAAGGCCAACAGCAAAGGCCGAGAGAACACAGCAAGAAACACCAAAACAGAAGGCCAAGAGAACATGGCAAGAAATGCCTAGGCAAGAGCTAAGAGAACATGACAAGAAATGCCAAAACAGGAGGCCAAGAGGACATGGCAAGAAATGCCAAAACAAGCAGCCAAAGAGAACATGGCAAAGAAAGCCAATGCAGAAGGCCAAGAGAAGGTGGCTCAGTAGGCCAAAACAGGAGGCCAAAGAGAATGCCACAGGGAAGGGAACGCCAAAACAGGACACCGAGGAGGACATCACAGGGAACGCACAGGCAAGGGCTATGAGATGGCAGAAAATGCCGAGGACAACGGCCAAGAGAACATGGCAAGAAATGCCAAAACAGAAGGCTAAGAGAACACAGCAGTAAATGCCTAGGCAAGGGCTAAGAGAACATGGCAGGAAGTGCCAAAACAGGAAGCCAAGAGGATGTGGCAGGGAACGCCAGAACAAGCAGCCAGAGAGAACATGGCAAAGAAAGCCCATGCAGAAGGCCAAGAGAAGGTGGCTGGGTAGGCCAAAACAGGAGGCCAAGGAGAATGCCACAGGGAATGCCAAAACAGGACACCGAGGAGGATGTCAAGGGAACGCCCAGGCAATGGCTATGAGATGGCAGGAAATGCTGAGGACAACAGCCAAGAGAACACAGCAAGAAATGCCAAAACCAAACACTGAAGAGAATGCAGCAAAGAAAGCCAAGTACAATGGCCAAGACAATGGGGCACAGAACACCAAAACAGGACAGCAAGAAAATGCAGTAGAGTATGTCTAGGGTAAAGGGAAGGAGAACACTGCAGTGAAAGGCCAGAGACAAATAGAATGTGGGAAGAAAAGGACAGGCAGCCTTTGGGGTTAGGGTACCCTAAAATGCAATAAAGAGCTCTGGGAGTGCTACGTTGTGCCACACTACATAGTGGGTAAACATTGGTGTGCATACGCTGCCCTTACCTGCTGGGCAGACAATTACTAGTCAGCAAAGTGGGATTCCGGGGCATTCCAGGAAATCCAGCTTTCGATTTCTAGCTGTTCTCATGAAGATCCACACATCTCTCCATGCAGTCGTTACAGCACCTGGGAGCACCACAGCTCTCTGCTGCCACCTGTTGGACACAATGCAGTAATGAAAGCACTACCCTGCACACGTTGGGGGGCTGCACTCTATGCATGATGCTGCTCACCAGCAGCACTGTAGCTGAGAACAACGCACAAGAAAAAGGCTCAGATACCCAAGAACACTTTTGCTTCCATCTTCTCTGATAACTGCTCATTATACACAGCCCTCACCTTTGGCTTCGCAGGTGGGGATTGAGAAAGCAATGCCACCCCCAACAACACCCTCCCTGCCCCCACACTGAGTCAAGATAGGGTTTGGGATCACCTGAGGAACCTGAACATCCAGGAGTCTATGGGTCCCAATGAGATGCATCCCAGAGTCACGAGGGTATTCACTGATGCAGTCAACAAGCCATTCTCAAAGGTATTTGAGAAGTTGTGGCAGTCAGGTGAAATCCCTGGTGAGTAGAAAAAAGGCAACAGCACACCTGTTATTACAGATAAAAAGGATGACCCCGGGAACTACCAATATGTCAGTCTCACCTCTGTGCTGTGAATGATTGCAGAGCAGATCCTCCTGGAAGTGACTCTAAAGCACATGTTCCAGTGCATCACCACCCTGAGTGAAAAACTTCCTCCTAATATTCAACCTAAACTTCTCCTGTCTTAGTTTAAAACCACTTCCCCTTGTCCTATCACGATCCACCCTCATAAACAGCTGTTTCTCCTCCTGTTTATCCACTCCCTCAAGTACTGGAAGGCCACAATGAAGTCTCTCCAGAGCCTTCTCGTTTCCAGTCTAAACAAGCCCAGTTCCCTCAGCCTTTCCTCATAGGAGAGGTGCTCCAGGCCTCTGATCGTCTTAGTGCCCTCCTCTAGACCCGCTCTGAGAGTTCCAAATCCTTCCTGTGCTGGGGGCCCCAGGCCTGGACACAGTTAAGCAGATGGTGCCTCATGAGAGTCGAGTGGGGGGGGGGGGGAAAAATCACCTCCCTCTCTCCGCTGGCCGTTCTTCTCTTAATGCAGCCCAGAATATAGTTGTCTTTCCAGGATGCAAGTGCACACTGCTGGCTCACATCCAGCTTCTTATCCACTGGGATGCAGGAGTCCTTCTCTGCAGGGCTGCTCTCAAGGGGTTCTTTGCCAAGTTTGTATAAACATCTGGGATTGCCCCTTCATCAGTGACATTGACAGCGGGGGTCAAGTGCACCCTAATGACACCAAGCTGTGGGGTGCAGTGACACACCAGAGGAATGGGACACCATCCAGAGGGACCTCAACAGGTTGAGTAGTGGGCACTCAGCAATGTACCTTCCCAGCCCAGAAAGCCAACTGTATGCTGGGTTCCATCCAAAGATGCATGGTCAGTAGGTGAAGGGAGGTGATCCTGCCCCTCTGCTCTACGCTGGTGAGGCCTCACCTGGACTGTTGTGTCTGGATTTGGATGGCTGCAGTGTAGGACAGACATACAGCTGTTGGAGTACATCCAGAGAACGGCCACAAATATGAACCGAGGGATGGAATGCCTTTCCTATAAAGAGAGAGAATTGGGGCTGTTCAGCCTGGAAAAGTGAAGGCTCTGAGGTGGCCTGGTAACAGCCTTTCAATACCTAAAGGGAAGAATGAAAAAAAAAAAAATAGGTTAGATATAAAGAAAATCTTGTGAGGGTGGTGACACAGCGGAACAGGTTACCCAGACACATGATGGATGCCCTGTCTGTCCCTTCCAAGGTGAGGCTGGGCCAGGCTTTAGGCAACCTGATCTAGCTGTGAATGTTCCTGTTCATTGTGTGGCAGTTGGACTAGATTGTTACAGATGGTACCAAGTACTCCAGCTGGGATAACCTGCATGCGTCACAGAGCCTCTCTGGACCAGTCCCAGTATTCAGCAAACCAGGGACCTCACTTCATCACACTGTTGGGAACCAGAGCTGCAGAGCTATTGAATGGGGGACAGGGGATGGAAGGAAGAGGGATGGGGGTTTGGGTGTCACAGAGATTAGGAAACTAATAGGATATCCAGACAATTAGGATGGAGATACCTGGGGTGATGCTGAGTACAGTGGTCCAAAAGAGGACAATCCTTGGCCTTCTATGAAGATGAAGTCAGATTTGCTGTTCAAAACAGAAAGGACTGTAAGATCCCAAGGTGGTCAGTCATGATGTGATCCCAAGGCATTGGTCTCAGAGCCATTACCATCAACAAATTTGTAAGGGAGATATGAGAGAGAACCAGACAAAATAGGAACAGAATACCTGTTATCACTATGCTTG
Source organism: Lophura swinhoii (assembly GCA_030408155.1). Taxonomy (NCBI): domain Eukaryota; kingdom Metazoa; phylum Chordata; class Aves; order Galliformes; family Phasianidae; genus Lophura; species Lophura swinhoii. The sequence goes on from CM059473.1 coordinate 10,299,383, forward strand.
AGTGGTGCAGACCGTATTATGCTCAGTGAGGATGAAGCAGATGGCTACTGTGGTCTGGGAGTGTTCTTCAGGTCCTGGCCAAAGCACCTCACTCTATCACCAGCCGTGTAGCACAGCAGGCTGGGAGAATAGACCCCATGGAGAAAGGTGAGCCACCTGCAACCCATTTGATCCCTAAGTGAGCTTCCCACAGCCATCAGAAACCTGCCTGCATACAAGCTAGTGCACAAACATGGGGCTTGGAATGCTCCGTTACCTGCTCGGCAGATCTCAGAGTGCTTACACCCCTGATGAGACAAACTCCAGCAATCCCTAAACCCCATCAAGCTGAAAAATGAGATCAGCTGATTTACTACATGTAAGGGTGCACAGAATGGCCTTAAACAACTTTGTATGTTTGGAAGCAGTGCATAACACTCTTAACTACAGTCATGAAATGGAATGATGGAGGTGCACACAAACCATGTTTGGAGCCCCAGGTTGGAGATCATGCTGTGAGAACCATGAAATGGTGAACAGAGGTGGAACCAGAAGATAACAAACTTAGAAAGATTTGCTTAGAAGATCTGGAGAATGAAGAATCCCTTTATGGAAAAGGATGTTAGCTCTGGGCATTCCCACAACAGCAATGCTCAGTCAGCTAACCAGCATTATCCTGAGGCTGATTGAAACATTCCAGAAATAAGGAAGCAGTTGATCACCCGATATCTCGTAAACACCTATGACAACAGAAAGAAAGAAACATGTCAGTCCTTCCATCACCATATCAGAGAAAAGGGGATAACACTTCATCTCCCTTAGATAAGAAAAAGGGCATCATGATGACAAATATAGCAAATGCAGCTGCTCTAATCCAGTTTAGGATCCCCCTAAAAAGGTGGAGCTCACAGCCCTAAAATAAAGAAGGAATTACGTGTCCTGTTCCAAGGACTCACCCCACTCTCCAAAGGAAGCTGTCACCAGGTATGTATGCTGCACCTATGGCTGCCAGGCCTTAAATGTAGTCAGGATACCCCAGAAGAGGAGATCACAGCCCTGAAATAAAGAAAGAATAAGTTACCCCATTCCAAGGATAAACACTCAGCCCACACTGCCAAGGAAGCAGTCTCCATGTAGAGATGCTGCCCTTGTGGCTTCCACCCCTTAAATGCGGTCAGGATACTACCAAAAAAAAAAAAAAAAAAAAAAAAAAAAAGGAGAGATTGCAGCCCTGAAATAAAGAAACCATTTACCCCCTTCCCAAGGACCAGTACTTGCCCATGCTCCACAGAAGTCAGACTACAGAGATAAATGCTGCCCTTACAGCTACCAGCACTTAAATGTGGTCAGGATGCCCCAAAAAATGGGAAAAATCACAGCCCTAAAATAAAAAGGAATCATTCACCCTTTCTCAAGGACCAGACCTCTCACCCCACACTCCCAAGGAGGCAGTCTCTGAAGACAGATACCACCTTTAAGGCTGCCAGCCCTTAAGTGGGGCCAAGATCTGCCAAAAAAGGAGAGATTGCAACCCTGAAATAAAAAGAGAATCAATCATTCTGTTCTAAGGGCTCACCCCATGCTCTAAAGGAAACATTCTCCAGGTACTGAATCAATACAAAACAAGCAGCATGAATCAATACAAAACAAGCAGCATGAATCAATACAAAACAAGCAGCATGAATCAATACAAAACAAGCAGCATGAATCAATACAAAACAAGCAGCATGAATCAATACAAAACAAGCAGCATGAATCAATACAAAACAAGCAGCATGAATCAATACAAAACAAGCAGCATGAATCAATACAAAACAAGCAGCATGAATCAATACAAAACAAGCAGCATGAATCAATACAAAACAAGCAGCATGAATCAATACAAAACAAGCAGCATGAATCAATACAAAACAAGCAGCATGAATCAATACAAAACAAGCAGCATGAATCAATACAAAACAAGCAGCATGAATCAATACAAAACAAGCAGCATGAATCAATACAAAACAAGCAGCATGAATCAATACAAAACAAGCAGCATGAATCAATACAAAACAAGCAGCATGAATCAATACAAAACAAGCAGCATGAATCAATACAAAACAAGCAGCATGAATCAATACAAAACAAGCAGCATGAATCAATACAAAACAAGCAGCATGAATCAATACAAAACAAGCAGCATGAATCAATACAAAACAAGCAGCATGAATCAATACAAAACAAGCAGCATGAATCAATACAAAACAAGCAGCATGAATCAATACAAAACAAGCAGCATGAATCAATACAAAACAAGCAGCATGAATCAATACAAAACAAGCAGCATGAATCAATACAAAACAAGCAGCATGAATCAATACAAAACAAGCAGCATGAATCAATACAAAACAAGCAGCATGAATCAATACAAAACAAGCAGCATGAATCAATACAAAACAAGCAGCATGAATCAATACAAAACAAGCAGCATGAATCAATACAAAACAAGCAGCATGAATCAATACAAAACAAGCAGCATGAATCAATACAAAACAAGCAGCATGAATCAATACAAAACAAGCAGCATGAATCAATACAAAACAAGCAGCATGAATCAATACAAAACAAGCAGCATGAATCAATACAAAACAAGCAGCATGAATCAATACAAAACAAGCAGCATGAATCAATACAAAACAAGCAGCATGAATCAATACAAAACAAGCAGCATGAATCAATACAAAACAAGCAGCATGAATCAATACAAAACAAGCAGCATGAATCAATACAAAACAAGCAGCATGAATCAATACAAAACAAGCAGCATGAATCAATACAAAACAAGCAGCATGAATCAATACAAAACAAGCAGCATGAATCAATACAAAACAAGCAGCATGAATCAATACAAAACAAGCAGCATGAATCAATACAAAACAAGCAGCATGAATCAATACAAAACAAGCAGCATGAATCAATACAAAACAAGCAGCATGAATCAATACAAAACAAGCAGCATGAATCAATACAAAACAAGCAGCATGAATCAATACAAAACAAGCAGCATGAATCAATACAAAACAAGCAGCATGAATCAATACAAAACAAGCAGCATGAATCAATACAAAACAAGCAGCATGAATCAATACAAAACAAGCAGCATGAATCAATACAAAACAAGCAGCATGAATCAATACAAAACAAGCAGCATGAATCAATACAAAACAAGCAGCATGAATCAATACAAAACAAGCAGCATGAATCAATACAAAACAAGCAGCATGAATCAATACAAAACAAGCAGCATGAATCAATACAAAACAAGCAGCATGAATCAATACAAAACAAGCAGCATGAATCAATACAAAACAAGCAGCATGAATCAATACAAAACAAGCAGCATGAATCAATACAAAACAAGCAGCATGAATCAATACAAAACAAGCAGCATGAATCAATACAAAACAAGCAGCATGAATCAATACAAAACAAGCAGCATGAATCAATACAAAACAAGCAGCATGAATCAATACAAAACAAGCAGCATGAATCAATACAAAACAAGCAGCATGAATCAATACAAAACAAGCAGCATGAATCAATACAAAACAAGCAGCATGAATCAATACAAAACAAGCAGCATGAATCAATACAAAACAAGCAGCATGAATCAATACAAAACAAGCAGCATGAATCAATACAAAACAAGCAGCATGAATCAATACAAAACAAGCAGCATGAATCAATACAAAACAAGCAGCATGAATCAATACAAAACAAGCAGCATGAATCAATACAAAACAAGCAGCATGAATCAATACAAAACAAGCAGCATGAATCAATACAAAACAAGCAGCATGAATCAATACAAAACAAGCAGCATGAATCAATACAAAACAAGCAGCATGAATCAATACAAAACAAGCAGCATGAATCAATACAAAACAAGCAGCATGAATCAATACAAAACAAGCAGCATGAATCAATACAAAACAAGCAGCATGAATCAATACAAAACAAGCAGCATGAATCAATACAAAACAAGCAGCATGAATCAATACAAAACAAGCAGCATGAATCAATACAAAACAAGCAGCATGAATCAATACAAAACAAGCAGCATGAATCAATACAAAACAAGCAGCATGAATCAATACAAAACAAGCAGCATGAATCAATACAAAACAAGCAGCATGAATCAATACAAAACAAGCAGCATGAATCAATACAAAACAAGCAGCATGAATCAATACAAAACAAGCAGCATGAATCAATACAAAACAAGCAGCATGAATCAATACAAAACAAGCAGCATGAATCAATACAAAACAAGCAGCATGAATCAATACAAAACAAGCAGCATGAATCAATACAAAACAAGCAGCATGAATCAATACAAAACAAGCAGCATGAATCAATACAAAACAAGCAGCATGAATCAATACAAAACAAGCAGCATGAATCAATACAAAACAAGCAGCATGAATCAATACAAAACAAGCAGCATGAATCAATACAAAACAAGCAGCATGAATCAATACAAAACAAGCAGCATGAATCAATACAAAACAAGCAGCATGAATCAATACAAAACAAGCAGCATGAATCAATACAAAACAAGCAGCATGAATCAATACAAAACAAGCAGCATGAATCAATACAAAACAAGCAGCATGAATCAATACAAAACAAGCAGCATGAATCAATACAAAACAAGCAGCATGAATCAATACAAAACAAGCAGCATGAATCAATACAAAACAAGCAGCATGAATCAATACAAAACAAGCAGCATGAATCAATACAAAACAAGCAGCATGAATCAATACAAAACAAGCAGCATGAATCAATACAAAACAAGCAGCATGAATCAATACAAAACAAGCAGCATGAATCAATACAAAACAAGCAGCATGAATCAATACAAAACAAGCAGCATGAATCAATACAAAACAAGCAGCATGAATCAATACAAAACAAGCAGCATGAATCAATACAAAACAAGCAGCATGAATCAATACAAAACAAGCAGCATGAATCAATACAAAACAAGCAGCATGAATCAATACAAAACAAGCAGCATGAATCAATACAAAACAAGCAGCATGAATCAATACAAAACAAGCAGCATGAATCAATACAAAACAAGCAGCATGAATCAATACAAAACAAGCAGCATGAATCAATACAAAACAAGCAGCATGAATCAATACAAAACAAGCAGCATGAATCAATACAAAACAAGCAGCATGAATCAATACAAAACAAGCAGCATGAATCAATACAAAACAAGCAGCATGAATCAATACAAAACAAGCAGCATGAATCAATACAAAACAAGCAGCATGAATCAATACAAAACAAGCAGCATGAATCAATACAAAACAAGCAGCATGAATCAATACAAAACAAGCAGCATGAATCAATACCACCCACCACTTTCCAAAGGTCTGCACTCACTCCCAAGGACGCAACCCCAGATAGAGATGCTGCCCTTACTGTTCCCAACTCTTAAATGTGGTCAGGGAGGGGGTGGAGCCAAGGTCAGCCCTATCCACTCCCATAGGTGAATTGCTTCCACCTGTGCTCACAGGGCTGGCTACGCCCCTCACCAGGTGCTCAACCACCACTTCAGACTGTGACCTAACAGTTCCCATAAGGGCTGAAGCAAAATAAAAAGGCTTATAACAAGCCGGCGATTGGATCTGCCTGTCCAGCAAGGGGAGTTTTATCAGTGGATGAGCAACAATGGCACACATATTTTGATTCAAGTCTGTCCTCAAAGGCAATTGGTAAAATTGCCTGACTTTCTAAAATTGGTGACTCTGCGGGTGACACTGGGGTGACATAGGGCTGACATTGGGCTGGGATGATGTGGGGGGGTGATGCTGGGGGGTGATGTTGGAATATCATGGGGGGGACATCAGGGAGCGATGTTGGAGTGATATTGTTAGGGGGAATGTAGTGGAGACCCTAAGTTGTAGCTTGAAACAATGATTGAGAAGGGACAAACCAGAGGAGCTCAGGTGCATGAAACGCACCTGAGTGATGGAACGGGTGGATCCTGGCTCCACCCCCTCCCAGGCCTCATTTAAGTGTTGGCAGCGGGAATGAGAGGCTTTTGCTGGAGGTCCCTGCTTGCTTGAGGTTTTTTAAAGTTAAGCAGATTTTGTTCCTTGCTTTTGTGTTCACAGCTGCTGTGTTTGAGCAAGTCTTCACTTATTGCAACCTATTAATGCTATTGTTGTTGCATTTTACACCATGTTGCAGCATTACAGGAGGTAATTGTTGGTGGGGTTTTTTTTGAGTAGTATTGTTGGAGTGAAGCTGGGAGGTTATATTGCGGTAAGACTAGGATAGTGTTGGAGTTTCACTGGGGGGTGACATCAGGGAGTGATATTGGGGTTACATTGTTGGGGTGACACTGGGGTGAAACTGGGTCGAGGTTGTGCAGTGATGCTGTAGGGTGATGTTGGAGTATCTCTGGGGGATGAGATGAAGGCGTGACGTTGGGGGGGTAACATTATTGAGATGATGCTGGGGGGGAAGTGATGTTGGGGTATCACTGAGGGAGGAATCAGGAAATGACATTGGGGTGATGTTGTTGGGGTGACAAGGGAGAGACATTGGGTGGTGATGTTGGGGTATCGCTTGGGGTAACATCAATGAGTGACATTGTTGGGGTGACATTACTAGGAAGGATATTGGGCTATCCCTATCCTAGAGGGGTTTCAACAGGGAGTGACGCTGCAGTGATGTTTGGAAGTGACACTGGGGAGTGCTGGTGGGGTGTGGCTGGGATTGACATCAGGAAGTGAAGCTGGGGGGGGGTGACACTGGAGTGAAATTGGGGTGATACAGGGTGATATTAGGGAGTGACACTGGGGGTGATGTTGGGGTATCACTGGCGGAAGTGATGTTGGGTTGATGTCGGGGAATGAAGTTGTGGGTTGATGTTGGGGTATTACCAGGGTTTAACATCAAGGAGTGATGTTTTGAGGGGGATGTGGGGGTGACGCTGGGATGATGTTAAGAGTGACATTGGGGGAGACATTACTGGGGTGAAATTGTTGGGGTGACACTAGGTTTATTTTGGGGAGTGACATTGAGAGGTAATGAGTATGACTGGAGGTGACATCAGGGGGTGATGCTGGGGGAACATTGTTGGGGTGATACAAGGAATGACACTGGGGTGGCGTTGCTGTGACAGTGGGGTGATATTAGGGAGTAGTGTTGGGGGGGTGAGGTTGGGGTATTGCTGGGGGGGGTTCAACAGGGGGGTGACACTGGGGTGATGCTGGAGTATTACTGGGGGCTGATATTGGAGATACTGGAGAATGATTCTGGTGTGTCATTCTAGTGACAAGGGTGATGTTGGGGCTTTTCTGGAGGGAGCGACATCAGGGAGTGAATGCTGCGTGGTGACGTTGTTGGGGTGTTATGTTGGGGACCTAAAGGTCCCTGACTGAAGAATGATCCTGGAATTGAATAAGGTATTTTGGCAGTTTTAAGGGAGTTGATATTTGTGGCTGTGGCTGCAAATGTTTTGTGGAGAGAGCTGTCCTTGGTATTTGGTCTTGATCTTGCAAAGACTTGTTTTGCAAGCTGATGTTCCACTTGGGCTCTCTATCACGTGCTGGCCGCATGGGTACAGCATGCAAGTGGAACAAACCTTGCAGACCCTGGGGAGAATGAAAGCGGGAGAAAGTGCGGAAGCGCACTTTAAAGAGGGGGATGCCGTGCTGGTGCTGCCAATCGAATCCACCGGTGGCATGTTCCTTCTCTCTCCTCTTCGGTGACTTGCCATCTCTCAAGGGTCAGATAGTAATAGCACACTTGCTTAGGGAGATTCTGCTTCCCACTCAATGGAATTATCTAAAATTTCAGAGAGAGCGACACTGGAGGGAGTGACACTGTGGTTGTGTTGGAGTGATGTTGGGATATCAATAGGGTTGACATCAGCAAGTAGCACTGGGGTGACATCATTGGGGGTGATGTTGGAGTACCACTGGGATTTAACATGAATGACTGATGCTGGGGTGAGAACATTGGGGTGACACTGGGGGATGACAACGTTGGAGTGACACTGAGGGTTGATAGTGTGGTGATGGTGGGGGGTGACATTGTTGGGTTGATGGTGGGTGATGTTGGGATGACAGGGGGGTGACATTAAGGAGTAACGCTGGAGGAGCGATGCTGGAGCATCCCTGGGGGGTGACATCAGGGGGTGTTGGAGCTGATGTTTGGGGTGAAATAGGTAGGGTTTGGGAGTAGAGTTTTGGGGAAAATAGTAAGGATTTGGGGCTGATATTTGGGATGAATTAGTGAGGTTTTGGGAGCTCAATTTGGGGTGAATTAGCAAGGACATGAACCTGGAGTTTGGCGTGAAATACTGATGGTTTGGGGTTGGAGTATGAAGTGAAATGGGCTTTGGAGCCTATTTGGATGGCAGTTTTCAATGTAAAAAAACATTCTTTACAGTTTCCTTGCAGGAAGAGGATAAAGAAAAGTCTGCTTTCAGACCGGAGGGGATACAATATACCTTCAGCAGACTCCCACTACTGCTCAAGCCACCTCATTGAACTTGGACAGAAAGTTTCACTGCCTTAGAATGTGAAATTGTATCTGTGTGTAGATATTTTAATTGCAGGCACATACCCTGGAAAGGTGCGGGAAGTGAAGATGACTCAGAAATTGAGATTCCACCCGCAAAACTGTCAGGGACTAAGTAAAGAAGTAAAATTTTAAGGCAGCAAAGACCAGAAAAATTGTGCAGACTCGACTGAACCAAAGTGAAGATATGTGAACTAGTGTGAACAAAAGCGAAGCCATGCAAAATTTTACAAAACCACATGAACTTCATGGAACCTCAGTGATGACCAGTGATCCTGCAGTCTTCAGTGAACCAGGGTGGACTTCTGCAAAGCCCAGTGAAGACCCACAAACCTGTACAAAAATACCATGAATCCGCACGGACAATACAAGTAAACCAAGTGAAAACCCACAAAATTGGGCATCCTTCGGTTTATTTGGGTTTGGAATCTGGCAATGCAACCCAACTGGATAAGTCCCTTGTAGACTGGTGGTATTTTCTTCATGAATACTGAAATCTGAATCAGCAGGACGTTGTTCATGCCCTATTACCAGACTCTTACCTTCTCCTCTCCTGGTTTCTCATTGCCTGAGTACTTCAGGTTCACAAAAGACAAAAATGAAACAAACAAAAAAAAAGAAAATGGGGAAAAAATAAGGAAAAAAAGGAAAAGGGGAAAGGAAAGATGTAGAAAAAGAAATAGAAAAAGAATAATAACAGGAAATAGAAACGGAAATAATTAGAATTATAAAAAGAAAAATTATTAAAAAAGAAAAAAGAATTTGAATTAGAACGGGAATAGGAAAAAGACAAAAAATAATTGGAATTAGGAAAATAAATAGAAAATGAATTGGAAATAGAACTAGAAGAAGAATTGGGAAAGGCTGTGGAAAGAGAACTGGAATTAGGGAAAAAAAGGACTGGAATTAGAATTACAAAAAGAAAAAGGAAAAGAAAACTAATTAGGGAAAAAAGCATTAGAAAAGGAAAAAAATTAAGAATTACAAAAAGATAAAAAGTAAAAGAATGAAAAAGAATTAGAAAAGAAATTAGGAAATAAAAGAAAAAGAAATAGAAAAGAAACAAAAAAAAGGGGAAGAAAGAATTCTAACTGTAAAAATTATTAGAATTAGAAATAGAAAAGAAAAAATAATTAGAATTAGAAAACAAAAGAAAAATAATTAGAAAAAGAAAAATGAAGAAGAATAATGATTAGAATGAGAATTGGAAAAAGAAAAAACTAGAAAAAGAATTGGGAAATGAGAAAGAATTAGAAAAAAATATTAGAAAAAATTGGAAAAGGAACTGGAAGAAGAATTGGAAAAAGAACTAGAATTAGAAAATGAAAAAAGAGTGAAAAACCATTATAAAATGAAAAAGAGAGAAAGAGTCTAGAAAAAGAATTAGAAATAGAACAATGAAAAATAAAAGAATAAGAAAAAGAAAAGAATTACAGAGAAAAACAAGAAGAATATAGAAACGAAAATGAAAAAAGGAATTGGACAAAAAAGAACTGAGAAAAAAATGAAAAAAGAAACAGATGAAGAATTGGAAACAGAACTGAAAAAAGAATTGGAAAATGAAAAAGAAAAGAAAGGAAACAAAAGCACTAGAACAAGAGAAAGAATATGAAAAGAAAAGGAATTAGAAAAAGAAAAACCAAAGGATAAAGAAAAAGAAGAATTAGAATGGTAATTGAAAAAAACTGCAAAAAGAAAAAATGCAAAAAGAAAAACCTGGAAACAGAAAAATAATTAGAAAAAGATTGAGAAAAATAAAATGAATTAGAAAAAGGAAAAATATAAAGAAAAATTAGAAAAATATCAAGAATTACAATGAGAAGTAGAAAAAGATTTTGAATCAGAGAAAGAAAAGAAACTGAATCAGAAAAAAGGATAAAAAATTTGAAAACGAATTGAAAAAAAAATCAGAAAAGAATTAGAACATGTAAAAGAAAGAAGTGAAATAGAAAAATGAAGAGGATGTGGATTGGGAAAAAGATTTGGAATGGGGAAAAGATAAAGAACTATAATTAGAAAAAGAGTTGGAGTTAAAAAAAAAATTGAAATAGAAAAAAGATAAAGACTTAGACTGGGAAAAGGACTTGGACCACAAAAAAAGACTTGGAAAAAGAATTAGAAAAAGAAAAAACAAGGAGTAGAATAAGAATTAGAAAAAGAATTAGAGAAATCATTAGAAAAGGAAAAAAGAAAATGAAGCAAGTATTAGAAAAACCAGGAAGTATTATAAAAAGAAAACGAAGAAGAATTAAAATTAGAATGAGAAATGGAAAAAGAAAATGAAAAGGAATTGGAAAAAGAAAAGGAAAAGAATGAGAAAAAGGAAAATTAGAAAAAAATTAGAATTAGACAAAGAACTAGGAAAAAAATAGAAAATTATCCAGAAAAAGAGAGCACAAGAACTGGGATTCGAAAAAGAAAGAAAGGAAAAAGACTTGCAACAGGAAAAAGAAATAGGAAAAGAATTAGAAAATTTGAAAAACAAAATAGATCAGAAACAGGAAAGAAGAAACAGATTTAGAAAAAGAGAGATCTAGAAAAGGGAATGGAAAAATAATTGGTAAAGGAAAAAGAATTGGAATGAGAATTGGAATGGGAATTGTAATACGATGAAGAAAATAAAATATGGAAAGGAATATGACAAAGAAAAGGAACATGATGAAGAAAAAGAGAAAGAAACCATTGGAAACGGAAACAGAATTGGAAACAGAATTAGCAAAAGAAAAAGGAAGAATTAGAAAGAGAAATAGAAAAAGAATTCAAAACAAAAAAGAATTGGAAAAAGACTTGAGAAAATAAATTAGAAAGAAAAATAAAAGGAAGTAGAAAAGGAAATAAAAATTAGAAAATGAAAAAGAGAAAAGAAAAAGGTAAAAAGGAAAAGAAAGGAAAAAAGACAAATTAGAAAATTATTCAGAAACAGAAATGAAAAAAATAAAAGGAATTGGAAAAGGAATCAGGAAAGGAAAGCATTAGAATTAGAAAGCAAATTAGAAAATGAAAATAAATTAGAAAAAGGGGGGGAATAAAGAAAATGAAAGAGAACTGGAAAGGGAAGAAGGAAAAGAAGTAGTTAACTCTAGAAACCCTAAGTCATACATGGCCCTAACTGGAAGCCTGTTTTGGAGCCTACCTCTTCTTTTTGCATCTCACTTGGTCAAAGCAGAGCAGTTAGCATTTGGGTCACTGTAGCTCCAATGAGGCACAGATTGACAACATGAAACACAGGAAAAGAGAAACAAGAAATATTGCATAATGGCAAGAAATGATATTGAACACAAAAAGAAAAGAACAAACCCATGTTTGGTAGGAGCGACAGAAGGCACAGACATCCCATTGGTAATTGGGAGCCCTAAGCCAGCTACTGTGGACGTGGTGAGTGTTGGTCAAGCTAGAGTTTAACTCCATCAGGGTATGTTTGGACTTTGTGAGCCCTAGAAGACAAGGAGAGGGAAGGAACGTGCAGGCGGCGGATGTGAGAGGCAGTGCCAGTGGAGCATCCCTTCAAGGGACACTTCTTCTGTTTCACCCAGGACAGCTCTCCTGTTTTTTTCTTCTCAGGATCTGCATGCTTTGTTTTGTTGGCACACCGCACCTGCCTAGCCAGAGCGAGATATGGAGACCAAGTGGAACACTTGCTTGTAAGTATATGGTGGGGAAGATGGTGTAAAATAAGGAGAACACCTGGTGAACACAAAGTGAGCACGAGGGACAACCAATGCCATGCATATAGGACCTCTACAAGTGTGGGAATGGCCTCGGGGTCAACATAGCTTGTCAGACAAAATAAGGAGTGCATCTTGGCACCCATCTATGGCTCTGGTTTCCTGCTGTAACCACCAAGAGCCTCAGTACAGTCCTCGCACAGCTCAGAGAGCCGCAGTTCTCCAGTGCCACCTGTTGAACACAAGACAAGTAAAGATCACCTTCTAATAAGGATGAAGGAATCACCCCTTTCCAAGCATCTGGACATGTCCAACACTGCAACCCGAAGAGATCAGGAAGGGCAATAGCATCTGGAGTCTCCAGTCCTGGAAGGAGAAAAGAAACCTCCACACAAGATACTAAACAACACGGGTTAGTAAGACTTAGGTGTCATTCTAGAAACCACAAGTCATACACAGCACTCACCCGAAGCCTGTTTTGGAGCCTACCTCTTCTTTTCGCATCTCACTTGGTCAATGCATAGTAGTCTGTGTTTGGGTCATTGTAGCTCCAACGAGGCGTCAATTAACAGCCTGGAAAACAAAGGAAAGGAAGAGAAACACTTCATAATGGCAAGAAATGATATTGAACCCGAGAAGAACAAACCCATGCTATTTGGGAGAGACAGAAGGCACTGACATCAGTACTGGGGAGTCCTAAAGATGGGGAAAAAGAAGAATACCTGAGGAAAACCATGTGAGCACAAGGGACAACGGACCTCAAGCCCAAAGAACCTCTACAAGTGTGGGAACGACTTCAGGGATCAACATAGCTTGCCAGACAGAGTAAGGAGTGGATATTGGCATCCATCTGTAGCTGTAGTTTCCTGCTATAAACACAATGAGCTTCAGTAGAGTCCTTGCACCACACAGGAGGGCCACAGTTTTTCACCGCCATTCGTTGGACACCAGATAAGATAAGTAAATGTCACCATCAGGTAATGATGAAGAAATCAGTTACCCCTTCCCAAGGATCAGGGCACATTCAGCGCTGCAACCCAGGCTTGAAAGATCAACACCATCTGATCGTGGAGTCTCCAATCCCAGAAGGAAAGAAGAAACTTTCACATCTGGTACGGAGCAACATGGGATAGGGAGGAACAGAGGTAATTCCGGATAGCCCATGTCATGCACAGCACTCACCGGAAGCCTGTTTTGGAGCCTACCTCTTCATTTCACATCACACTTGGTCAACACTTAGTTGTCTGTATTCGGGTCATCCAAGCTCCAATGAGGTGTTGATTGGCAACATGAAAAACAAGTAAAGAGAAATACTGCATAATGGCAAGAAATGATACTGAACGAAAAGCAAACAAGCCCTGTTACAAAGCAAAGAACATGCCCTGTTATCTGACGCTTATCTTCTTCTCCCCTGGTTCCTCACTGCCTGAGTACTTCAGGTTCACAAACCTTCCCAATGCTTAACTAAACACGGGCATACTGGCTAAACAAAAATTGTTGCTAGCTAAACAATTTATCTATTGCTAATGACTTACATTCTCCTCATTAAGTTTTCTATCATTGCTGAGGTCCTGTCTGTCCAAAAATCAGTAATCTTGCAACGTAATGAGCCTACTGATATCCCTATCAACGGTTTTGGATTTCTAAAGGTATTATCACACTGTTTAGGAGTGTGATGTCTAAGCTGTCTGGAACTCAAGGATCAGAGATATTCCAGATGGCTGGACAGAGCTGCAATCCTTGTACCCATCGTTACTCCATCTACCTACTGAGCAAGCACCAATGTGGAAAATTCATCTAAAGGACAAGTGAAGCAGACTCCTGATGAAATAAAGACACTTCCAAAAAGAGCTATTAGTACTGACAAACAACATAAGATGGGAACAGAAACAATGACATAAAATACTCACGTTATTAGTTCTAATGCAGAAACAACATTCCATTCCTACATAAGTACACAAACACTGTGTAACTGCACAAAATGACCATTGACCACTTTTGAGGAGCATGCTGCTCCATGAGAGCTCATGCAGTGGGAGAATGAGGAATGCCTGAATCCAGGTCCATGATCTCTTTTGGTACCATGTGGGGTAGCTTCTGGAGACTGCAGGACTCTGGCATGACGAGCAGCCCATAGGCAGGAACAGGAGAACGTCAAGATCTGCTAGCAAGAAAGAAAAAGAAATCCCTGAGTCCTCTTTCTCCACAAGCATTTGGGATTCTTTCTTCTTTGCAGGAAAAAAAAAACCAACTCCATTGTGATTCAGTCCCAGCACAATTATTAGGTATATGGTATGTACGAAAGCATTGCATATTGTTAGGACAAAAGCTGTGGCATAGTTAGTGAGAGGATCATAAGTAAAATTAACTAGATGCCACCAAGATTAAAATTCTCTTTCAAATTTGTTTGCATTGTCCCAAATCACCTTTCAAAATTCAGTGGGTAAAGGATTTCTTTTACCTTCTACAACTGAGAGCTAGGGAGACGTTATTTGAGTTATGGCAAGTGCATCTACAATTAACTGGTGGACTTTTTATATTAATTCTTTCCCACTGAGATAATACACTAGATAATAACTGCTGATTTGTTCCCAGTGCTGATAGGGAAAACTGCAGGGGTGTAGCAATGCACATAGATAACTTGTTAATCTGACACCCTACTTTTATTCTTTATCCTGCATCTCTCTGGAGTTGGGGGCAATCAGCCAGTACTATCCTGACCCCATTCATTTCCTGAATGCATATAATCACTGTGTTTAACCATGGTTGAAAGGGTTAAGCCTCTGTTAGAATTAGAATTCAGTTCCATATGCCCAGGACAGCCAGTATGGGCATGGCACCATGACCAGCCAGTGACTGTGATAAGGTCATCGTAAGCAATTACAAAAATTAATCTGAAGAAGATTCCTGTCCAAAACAGAGACTAATGATACCACAGGGATCCCAGAGAAAGGAGCAGAGTGAGAAGGGAACATGTGAGGCACAGAAACAGGATCAGCATTCGTTAGCATTTGGAAAACAAGAGAGAACTTCCCGGTTCCAAAGGAACCAAGGTTAGAGGAAGCATAACTGGAAAAGAAAACAAAACAAACATAAAGCTTCCTGGTCCCAAGTGAACCAAAGTTAGAAGGTAGGTGAAATCCAGACAGCTAATTTTGTACATTTCCTCCTGATCATCTTGAGCCTTTCAGATGTATTTGTTAAGAGTCTCCCTGAGGGTTAAAGGGACAGGACCAGTGTGGGGCAAATCAATCAACACTAGGGGAGTAGTCCCAGGGAGTAATCATCCCAATAATCAGCTCTTTGAGTAAGGGACCAGGGGGCACAGTGGTTGCCAGTGGTGGTCCCTAGTAACCCTCTGATTCCTTTTCAATCAACAGGATCTGATCTCCCGCTGTTAGTGGCACTTTCCACACATACTGATTTCCTAGGTGTGTAACCAAAGTCTTTCCTTAATTTGGCTAGTTCTGTAGCAGAATAGGGGACCTCCTCGATACTAACATCAGAATACCCACTTTCAGTCTCTTCATATGCACGCCCAGTTTCTATCGGAAGGCAGAGAAGGATCACAAGGTTTTCTGATTTGTCTTTGTAACCAATTCCTGCAAGGACTGAATAATTTGGGTTTCTACCGTGTGCTGTTCATTGTGGATCTCTACGGCAGCAGAAAGAGCAGCTCCTGGAACTGCACAAGTGATTGATTTTCCATTTTCCTCCACCATACGAGTTTGCTTGTGGAGGGAATCTATATGATCCACAACTCCCTTTAAGTTGGACCAATTATTCTGTGCCCAATTCATCTCCATGGGGAAGAATTTGGCACCATGCTTTTCTAAGAGGTCAAGGAGCGGATTCTTGCTCTCATTCCATTTTTTTTTTTAATTTTCTATTTTTTATTTTTTTTTGTTAATGACCATGCCTCAAAATGAGGAGCAATCTCTTTGGGAGGGACAAACACATACTATCATCAACTCAGCAATGTACTCCTTACACCCCCGAAGTGTACACACACACTCTCTTCTACCAATAGGGCACTTGCTGCTACCACCTGGACACATTCAGGCCAACCTCGAGATACAGGGTCTAGTACCTTGGACAAGTATGCAATAGGCTTTCTTTTGTCTCCCTATTCTTTGTGTTAGAACGCCTAAAGCAGCTCCTTCACTGACAGTTACGAAAAGGTGAAATGGTTCCTTTAGGGCAGGCAGTTCTAACACAGGTGCTGTGATTAAGTCCCATTTCAATACTTGTACTAATTTTTCCCCTCTTTTGTCCATTTTAATATGTTGTGTTCTCCCTCTGATAGTTTGAGATACCATCTTCGTTTTTTGTACATATTCTTCTGTTCACAAAATACAGTATCCAATTAAACCTAGAACCTTTTGCCACTCCCTCTTTGTCCCGAGTAGAGGAAGCTGCACAATGTCCTAAATTCTTTCAGAATCAATTCTCCATTTCCCATCAGAAATCACATGCCCAAGGTATCTGACTTCTTCTTCCACATACTACAGTTTATTTTTAAACACCCTTAAGCCCATGTTTCCCAAGAAGTTCAGAAGTTTACTTGTAGTCTCTTTTACTTTAGACTCCTCTTTTCCACAGATCAGCAAATCATTCACATACTGTAACAGCTTTACCTCCTCTTCAATCTGAAACTTTTCCAAAACTTTCTCCAGCACTTATTAGTTAAAATAAAAAAAATATATAAAAAACAGTATAATATATAATGTATATAAAATAATACATAACAATATATAATATATATACAACAATATAACACAAAAAATATAACAAAAAAAAAAAAAAGCAATTCCATGAACCCATGGGGTAAAACAATCCACCTATACTGCTTTTTTTGTCCCATTTCTGGGTTCTCTCATTCAAGAGCAAAAAGATCTCAATTCTCTGAGTCTAAAATTCAGGTCCAGAAAGCATCTTCTAAGTCTGTTACACTGAACCACTTATGGCTCTGTGGGATTTGACCCATTAAAGTATGGGGGTTAGGAACCAGGGGGTGTTGCTTGAGAACTATTTCATTAATTTTTCTTAGATCTTGTACCAGTCGATAGGTGCAATCTGCCTTTTGCAATGGCAAAACTGGAATGTTATAGGGTGACATACGGAGTCCTAGAAGACCATTCTTAATCAGTGCTTGTATTACAGGCTTAAGACCCATTATCCTTTCAAAAGGTATGGGATATTGTCTCTGATTTGCAGCTCCACTCCCTCCTTGGACAGTTATTTTTAAGGGAGTAATTCTGAGTCCACGCCGGTTTCCTTCCACTGCCAAAACCTTTGGATTTATTTCTTTTTCATCAGCAGTGGTTAACAGATTCATTGAGATCTTAATAACTGTTTCATAAGTTCTCAACTGCAATCCTAAAGATGTTCAGCAGCTTTCTTTATGAAAGGCAAATTATCCTATGCTATGTACAGAACTAAAGGAAATTTCCACTGCAAAAACACGATCTATCACAAGGGGGAAAGCGGTGCACATGCTACGTGGCGACTATGCACAGCATGCCTTTGACTTGATTCTCCTCTCTCCATCTTCCATTAGCAAGCAGCATTTCAAATCTTTCCTTGCAAAAAATGACCAAGGTAAAAAAAGAATTGGCAATCTTGCTTTAAAGTTTCCTTATTTATACAACTTGATGCTTTAAAGCACAAGCTCACCTAGCAATCACCTACCTTAGACAAGCCCAACCTGCAGGGAAAAGTTATTCCTCTGGGTGCAAAGTCTGCAGACACATTTCCAGGTGCAGTACTCAGCCCAGTTCTCAGCACAGCTTTACCAACCACAGAAACCCAGTTTATGCCCGCCGTGCTTTTCTCTCTTCTGAAACACTGCACTGCTGCAAGAAGCAAGGATTAAAACCACAGAATCACAGAATTGGGGTTGCAAGGGACTCCCAGAGATCATCGAGTCCAACCCTCCTGCAAAACGCTCTCCCTAGAGCAGGCTGCACAGGAAGGGCGCCCAGGGGGGCCTGGAACATCTCCGGAGAAGGAGAATCCACAGCCTCCCTCTCCCTGGGCAGCCTGTTCCAGCACTCCGTCATCCTCGCCGTGAAGAAGTTCCTTCGCATTTTGGTGCAGAACTTCCTGTGCTCCAGTTTATGGCCATTTCCCCTTCTTCTGTCTCCACAGATCGCTGAAAAGATTGCGGCCGTGTCCTTTTGACTCCCACATTTCAGATATTTATAAGCATTGTTGGAAATAGCCAAATAACTTTCCAGGACGGTATCTCCGATCTTTGTATCTATCTTTATTCCCAACTGCAATGGTGGGCCTCCTGCAAGCAGGAGAGCACAGAGAAAACACTGTTACATCTTTTATCCCCTACTGCCCGACCCTTATCTCTTTCTCCCCTGGTTCCTCACTGGCTGAGTACTGCAGGTTCACACTTTTTCGCAACGCTTCACTAATCGTACCAATACCAAGTAAACACAAATCCTTACCACCCAACCACAAATATCTTAATTGGTCGATTGCCTTCTAACAACTGCTTTCTTAACAAACATCTGGTCGTAACTTTTGGATGTCTGCTTTATAACATAAACATAACCTCTTAACTGCTTAATTACCCCCTAGCATTTGTGCCCTTTGCACTGGGTCATTGTTCGGGTCATCCGTCTGTCCTTGCTTAGAGATAAGCTTGGAAGGAGGATAGAGGGGAGTATCTTGGAGCCTGCCTACGGCATCCTAACGTTCCCACACAGTGGGACAGTTCTGCTTTGTGTAAAGGCCCTGACTCCTTGAAAGTTTGTTCAATGTACTTCACTTCTGCTGGCCTAATGAACAACCTTACAATACGTTTCCCAGGTCAGAATACTATACCCACATTGTTTAGCATATTTAAAGTCTGTTGCAGCTTTAGGAGAAAGAATTTGTCACGTAATTCGGTAACTATGTCTCTAAAATATGTTACTAATATACATATGGTAATCTTACTGTCCACATCAGCTATTTCTAAGGATATGTGACAGCTTAATTCTTTAGATCAATTGCCCTTTTTCAATGTTCAATGCAGAAACAACACTTTCACTTTCCACAGTATACAATATTCTTACTTTTCACATCAGCTATTTCTAAGGATATGCTACAACTCACTTCTTTAGAACAACTGCCCCTTTCAATATCCAATGCAGAAACACCACTTTCACTTTCCACAGCATTTACCAGAACCATAGAACGGCAGGGGGGCTGAAAAGGACCACAACGATCATCCAGCTCCCCATAACCCCCACACCCCCTCGCAGCCGCCTACAGCCTCAGACCTCCCTAATATCTCCCCCATTGCCTCCCTGCAGCTTCCTGGAGCCCCGCACAGCCCCTCTCCCCGTCCCGGGACCGTTCTCCCGCACACCTCCGGCACAGCTGTCCTCAGCACTCGCTCCCGTCGCGCCGCGGCTTCCCTCTCGGTGCTGCCCGGACAGCTCCGGCTGCCGCCGCGCTCTCCTGCGGGGCGGCCCAGGCGGCAGGAGGCACTCTGTGAGGGGGGCCGCGCCTCCGACAGCCGGCTCCCAACGCTCGCTCCCGCGCACGGCGGCTCAGCCAACGGCAGCCGGCGGAGCTACCGCGGACCAAGGAGACCCCGGGGGCGGGGCGGCGCCGCCGCTGCCCAATGAGAGACAGGGGGCGGGGCAAGGGAGATGCTGCTCAAGGTGAGCTCCTCCTGCCACAGCGTGATGATGACGGGTCTGCACGGCCAGCTCGTAGGTCGGGAGCCAGGAATGGACACGGCAGGAGGAGAGAGGTGTTAGGGAGCAGCCGAGGCTTTGAAACGCATCAAAAAGCCCTGAAAAGCATCACAAAGCTACAGCCAGGAAGCTCGGGATTATCATGAGCAGCATCCAGGATGCTAGAGATCATTTGCTACCATACCAGATGGTAGCTGAGCTCTCGCTGCAGACATCCCAAAGCCAGACAGAGCGGGAACAAACCCGGAGCTCTGCTGCGCGCACCCCACAGCCATCGCGTTGCAAGCTGGGGTGCCTTGCTGTTCGTTGCATTCATCCCAGTCTCTGTGAATGAAGACTCGGAAGGCAGTCAAAGCGTTGATTGAGCACGAGCGTGCTTTTATTATTATGTAAAAGACAGGAGGGTGTGAGAGGTCCAGGGTAAAGATGGGACTCATCCTCTCTTGTCACGGAGAGAGTGGCTCAGAGCTCTCAGCGCTGCTGCCGCCCGGTGCCTGGGGCTGGAGGCCTGATTCTAAGTCCCCCTCCAAGAGGCTCGGCTTCTCCTCAGCGATGCTGACCTGCTCCTGCGTGGAGGTGCTGCTGTCGGGGCACTCAGACTGTGCTTGGGCTGGACTGCACTGCAAAGGCACTGGGTCACAGTCCAGGCTGATGACTGTGGTGTCCAGCAGGCTCAGGTCAGCATCTTCAGCAGAGCCAGGAGAAATGAGGGCGTGAACTCGGATGAGCTCCTTCTCTCCATCGCTGTTGTTATGTGGAAGACTGTCATCTGAACCACAGTGATTTGTGCTTCCTAAGAGCCCTCCATCGATGGAAGCACACAGCGCACCATCGCTACTTGCCCCGGCTCTTCTGGGTAGAAGAGTGCTCGATTCACCTAGGAAGGATACACAGAGGTTAGTGTCAAACTTTCACAAGCTGAATTATGAAAGTGGCTCTTGATCAGGGGTGGATCTGAAGATGTTAGGTATAGGTTGGAACGCTAGAAGGAGATACAAGTCCACTGACAGCATGAATTCTATGTTGCTGAAAAGCAAGGCTTTGAAAGCTGGATTCACACCCTTACCTGCCAGCACTACGACTTCTGTCTCTGAGGGCTCCCTGGGGCTGCGCTGCAGTCGGCGTTTGGCCACAGAGGATGGTTTCCGCAGGCTGAAGCAGGAACACCAACTGCCAGCTGGTGATTCCTTCATCTTGCTGGGTGGACGTTGTCTGGAGAGAGAAAACAGTGACTGGTGTGAGTTGTGCGGGGTGAGGGAAGAGCTGCACTGAGCTCTTGCCAACAGTTGCTTGTTCCTGGCACCGCCTGGTTTCTGCTGAAGCACAACTTAGAAACTCGCTCTCTTTCAAGCAGTTGAGGATGGTTCCACTCCTATAGCTCAGCCCTGAAGTCTTGCTGGCTAAATTCCCCTAAACTGTGTCAAGCAAGATGCAGAGCACATGAGCAAAGGCTCCGCGGCTGTACAGGACAGCATCTAAAGGATGGCTCTACTGGAGCCAGCAGGCATAACTGCTTTCTGAGGAACCGTGCAGCCATAAAGGAAGTTCAAAAGCATCTCTGACTCTGACATCAACACCTCGTCAGCCCCATCTCACCGCCAAGTTTAGTTTCTAGTGCCAGCAGGTCTGACCAACAGCTCTGCTTAGAGGAGAACCGGAACTGGTTTCAGGCATGTGGCCCTGAAAGCTGGAAAACCCCAACGTTTCAAGGTACAGCCAGCACAGGCCAGGGTAGACGTCAGCATGGCTTTATACATCTCGTGACTGCCTGCCCAGCAAGGAAGGAATGGCAGCCTCGTGTGGCTAAACCGAATATGTTAGTTGAATCTCAGAGTCCAAAGGGAGCGGAGATTCACTGCAACAATTCACTTCAGGCACCATTACTTTAATTTAGTTTCCGCATGTTTTGGCACAAGAAATAATGAGGGGAAAAAAAAAAAAAAAAAAACAACACAACCCACCCAAACAATGATGACGGTTGCTGGAAAACAAAGTCCTCTTTACCTTTCAGATGGAAAGTTGATGATTGTGTGGAATTTCCCCTGTACAGCTGTGGGGCCTTCTTCCACTTCTATGTCCCTGCTCTGTGTCACAACGGAAGAGCTGCTGTGGCCTCACCTCTGAGCCTGTGCCTCCTCCAGGGTGAGCAGCTTCGTGGCAGGAGAAGACACCCACGCAGACTTGGGCCCTGAGAGAGAACTGTGCCCTGTAAGGGAAAGCCACAGGTAAGAGCGAGGATCACAAAGCAGCACCACAGCCATCACAGTTCTGGGGGAGATGCTACAGTTTTCTCAGACCTGCTTATCCGAGCCACTAGAAGAAGAGGAGGTCAGAATAAGCATGTGGTCAGAGGTATGTTTAAGGCAAAGGACAAAGTCATAATTAATAAGAGCAGCTCACTGTATCAAAACGGGCAAAGAAAAACCCTAGAAAGCGGGGGCAGGGAACTCAGAAAGCTTCACTGCCAGACTTTCATCAAGCTTCAGCTGCATGCAAAACATCATAACGACAGTGACGGTTTTCTCCTTGTAAAGTTTGGACTTGGACATTCTCAGCATCCAGCAACAGGATGCCAGATTCTAATCTAAGCCCAGAAGTCTGCTGTCCCCTCAATAGAAAAAGTGTATTTCAAAGATCTTGGAGAAGGCCTGAATTTGATCAAGGTGTCTGATCAAGATAAAGCTCATGGAAGAAGACACTCACCTGCTCCATCTGCCATGTCTGATCCGGATTTGGAGCAGAAGAGGACATCTGCGTGGTTGATGATGAATTCCACCACAGCCGACTGCGTCTGCAGTTCCATGCAGGCGGCTCTTCCACTGGCGCAGGCAGACTCGTTCTGCTGTGATCTGTAGAAAAGGCAGATTTTAGCAGTCATTTATCCAAGATTCAAGTTTCCCCAAGTCTGGATTGTTGCAGCCAAAAGCTGTCAAACTGGGCTCCGGAGACTTCCGCAGTGATGCCACTGAAGAAATTCTCCTGGCTGATCAAGGACACACCAGTCCCATCTAAACAAGAGGACAGAAATTGTCATCTAGAAATTGTGCCCGTGGGGTTGGAGAACAGTCCAGGCTCTTGTAGGTAGATTGCATTTTTTTCTGGAGAAAAAAATCTAAGCAGTGTGTTGAAACAGAAAAAGAAGTTTACCTTAAGAGGTTTGGAGCCCACACAATCGCTAAGTTCTTAGCGTGCATGTTTGTGATGGAGCAGTTCCCAGCTAGACGAGCCAAGTGTCTCATCAGGTACTCCAGTGTCCTGGAAAATAAGAGAGGCAAACGTTCAGCACCAATGAGCACGCCGTGCTGCGGTTCACAAGGCAAGCCTCACTGCATGTTATTGCTACTGTCACTGAAGATGAAGTAGATCCAACTTGACTAAGTGCCACGCTGCGGCACCAAGCCCCAGCACAGCACAGCCGCAGCCACCAGCTGCACCAACCCTGCTCCCATGCCCAGGAACCGACCCAATAAATTAACCCCGTGTAGCCTTAAACTGCTTCAACATACGCAGGCATCAAGTTGCCAGCATGAGACAAGCCTGGAATCACACCATTGCCCTCTGAAGTGCAGCACGGCTGAGCTCAAGAGACTGAGGGCAGCACTGACCTGTAGTGAGGAGCGGGCAGCTGCTGGATGATGTCCTGCATTCTGACCAGCCGCTCCTCATCTGTAGTGGCACCAACAGCCTCCTGGAATAGTGCAGAAAGGGAGAGACACAAATCAGGCTAGATACCTGCCACAGGGTCGGGAACTATGGGGACAGCATGCTGTTGGTCTGCGCCGAGACAGATTTTACGCCTTCCAGGAGGCATCTGGGGAACATAGCAGCACGCAGCTGGTGCCATCAAGGCCAAGGAGTCCAAGCAGCGGGCCGGTTTACAGCCTGATCGTGCAGCTCAGCTCCTCAAGCTTCAAGTGCACTTTGCTATTAATCCCATTCCCATTCTATAAATACTTGGGGAATAGAAAAACAAAACAAAAGAAAAAACAAAAAAACATGAATTCTCGCAAGCTTTGCGAATATGGAAATAACCGCCTCCTAGGACCACCGAAAGTGGCATCCATATGATGCATGATGTGGCACGGGACTAACAGAAAAAGGGCCTCAGAGCTGGGGCACTGCTGCAGCCATCTCCCAAGATGCCCAGGGAAGAGGTAAAGGAAAGACGTTGCCTTGTGCTTACCGAGAATTTGTCATACAGCTGGTCGGTCAGCAGAGGGTTCGGGAGCTCCCTGAAGTACATTTTGCAGACGGAGCTCACGCTGTGAGTGTCACGGACGGTTAGCTCAGGAATCTGCTCAGACTCAAATTCTTGGCTGGAGAGAAGGACACAAAAACGGGCAGGGGGGGTTGAGAAAGAGGAAAACAAGTCAAAAGCCACACCAAATATAATCAAGGATTGGAAGGGCTTCCTGATTAACAGGAGAAAATGAACACTCAGTCACCAGCACCACATGAGCCATGCTGGATGAGATGTTTCCAAAAGGAGACCTTTTCATTTTGCTAAGGCATTTCCTGTGACTCTGACAACCGGCTGCCTAGTCTACAGTTCTAAGCCAGGAGCCCGGAGCAGCAAGGAGGAGTGTGGGCTGCTCCAAAGGGCTCTGCAAACAGGAGGAAACGGGAATGAGAGCTGGCAGTGGTGACACCACAGTCCCCCACAGCCTTCCAGTGCTCTGAAGGACAGGAGAACTTCCTGCTCCAGCAAGTCTGCTGAACGCCCCGTGTTCCTATCAAACAGCGACAAGCCTGGCGCACCACCGCTGAGAGCACGCTGCCCGCACAGAGCTGCCCCACGGCGCAGGCCTCTGAGCACCCGCAACAGGGCACGCTCCCCTACTGACAGCTGTGTCAGTCACAGCACTCTTACCGCAGTCTCTGGATGTTGGACGCGACGCCGGACAGCCGGTATATCCCCTGCACCACGCCGTGCTGCTCAATGAACTCGGCACAGCCCTGGAGGACCTGGGGGACTAAAGAACACGTGCCAGCGGTTACTTGAGCTCCTCATTCAAGTCCTGGTTCAGGCTGTGCTCCTGTCAAATCTCATCCACTAAGCCCAGCCAGACTACTGCTTAGTTCTTCCTTACAGAAGAAAGCTGTCCAAGACGAGGAAACTGGACAGACATGTGTTCCTTGCATTCAAGAAACGTCAGGACCTAGGAATCAGCCTGGAGAAAGTAATTCTGGGGAAGCCGGAGACATTGCAAGTCCCACCACAGCTCCCATGGGAATGGAGGTGGGAAATCTCACGTCCAGGAGAGCTGGGAAACTGATGCAGGACACTCTCCTTGGCCAAAAGGCTTCCTTTCTTTTCAGGCTAGCGTGGGATTGGCTTACAGACTGTGGTTTAAGCAAATACAAACGTGCTTGTCTCTTGGGAGGATTAGCCTCAGTTTATCTTTCAGCCATCAACTTCCATTACACGTTTCTCCACTGGTACCAACCTGCCCCTTTGCTAGATATGACCTCCCTTTCATCTTTAGATGCCCAACAGAGGAAGATCTCAGGAACGGGCTGTCCCTTACCATCACAACCAGAGTGCAGAAGATGCTCTCCCAGGTCACAGCCAAACACCTTTTTCTTCTCCACCTCCCGCTCTTTCGGTTTCTTTGGGCAGGCCTTCACCAAGGAACGAAGGAAGGTGACAAGCTTGCCACGTTTCTTTGGCACTGCACAACAACAGGAAGAAACCAATTCATTTCAGGTTTGGCTCAGTTGGACGAGGCCGAGCATAACACATTCTACAGAGCACATCAAAACAG
The DNA here is from genome assembly GCA_030408155.1 of Lophura swinhoii. Classification (NCBI taxonomy): domain Eukaryota; kingdom Metazoa; phylum Chordata; class Aves; order Galliformes; family Phasianidae; genus Lophura; species Lophura swinhoii. The sequence goes on from CM059473.1 coordinate 10,325,090, forward strand.
GAAGAACATTACCAAGTACATACAAAAATGGATTTTCTCCCATCCCTGCAGGAGGAGCCAAAGGCCAGGTTGGATGGGGCCCTGGGCTGTGGGGTCTCTAGTCTCGCATTAGATGTAGAGGTTGGTTGGCAGCCCAGCCTGAGGCAGGGGGGTTGGAACTTGATGATCCTTGAGCTCCCTTCCATCCCAAGCCATTCTAGGAGGATTCTATGATTTCCCCAAGTTCACTCATAAACACGAGCGGATCGGGCCAAATCTCTGCACGTTCCAATGGAGTTTAATGCACTCCTCTTGCTTGGCTTGCTCAACTTGGGGATTAAGGATCCTCTTGAAAAGCCACGTTCTGATCAAGCGTATCACTAACACAACCAGGCCTCTAGCTGTCCACCAGGGACGCTGGCTGTTCTCAACCTCGTACTGACTCACAGGAGAACTGCCTTTGCCCTCCCTCATTCTCATTGCCTACAAAACACCAGCCATATGCCCCGTGATATGCCTGAAGCATCATCAGCACAGACTATAACACGGGATGGATAAAGGAGGTATTAAACACAGAACACACCCAAAAAGAAACGCCATTTTGCTTCCCTGCACCATCAAATGTAACATCCGTACCTGGCTTTGGCACTGAATTGAGGAGAGACTCCGGAATTTTTCCATTGATGAGCTCCACGCACTCACTAGGGAAAAATCCAACCTGTAACAAGAAAAAAAAAAAGAGAGGTGCAATACTGAAGGCAGCATTTCTCAGGCCTGAACTGTTCAACCAAAAGCCACCTAACATTTTCCTCGGAACGTGCTTGCCTGACACTCCGTAAGACTATCCAACAAAAAGTGGCCTGCATAAAAGTAATAATTATTCAACATTTGCAGCCAAAAGACCTACAAAACAAATAATTGCTTCTGTAGAAGATGTAGAAGAAGAAAGTTCTTGCTGACTGAGATGCAGCTGCGCTCCCCAGCTCTGAGCTACCCAGCAGCAGCAACAAGCACGCAGAGGGTCTGTTACCCTACCTCGACTGACAGGCAGTAACTTCCTAAAAGACACTAACTCCACGTTCTGCATGGGTGCAAGCAAAATGCTCTGAGACACTGAAACACATGTCTTAGCTGCTGTATTTCCAAAAGTGGGGTTCAGTGGCCGTGACCTGATGCATATTGTGAAGGCTCTTGCTTCGAAGTGAATTGAGGAGACAGTTTCCTACAAAGACCATCTCTGACACCGACACAGGGAAAACGTTTACGTCCATGAGCCATCCTGTGCAGGCAGCGCAGCTCTTAGCTGAAATTCCCGACCCGACCGAAGTTGCGCTCTCAAGTCTGAAGCTTGTGCCTACCTCAAAGCCGTGCTTGCCTCTCCACCAGGGGGTCAGCTCCTTTGGTGGCATATCAGTAACACACACGATGTCTCCCAACTGCAAAAGACTGCAACATCAATCCCAGCCTCAGCACGGCTGGGAGGAAAGCACAGCTCAAATGACTGCATTCTTCTGCACCACAAAGCATCGTCAAGCTAGAGAGCAATTGCACCAGCGCAGCACTTAAGGTGTCTTCCATTGTAAAACTGAACCTAGAGGTAGAAGAGTCACTACAATACACAACTACCGAATACAGCTGCTCAGTAGGAAATGCTTCTCAAAAGCAGCAGGCTCTCTGCCAAAGGGAGAGCTCCAATTAAACCACAGGCATAAGTTAGCGGGGCTTCCTGAACAGATCTACACGCTTCATTCACTGGTCTGCTGTTGCTCAGAGACCAGGCTACAACACTGGGCAGTCTCTGTTTGATCATAAGATCCAAATGCTAAATAGAGCCATATTTTAGAGATGGCTGAACTCCTCCCTGCATCCAACCCAGTGCAAGTCTGATCTGGAACTGCATCTTCTGGGCTTCACCTCACCAAACATTCTGAAGGTATCTGAGAATATTCCTGATGTGTTCACGCCTTATACTCTCCTGTACGTGACAACTAGGAATGCCCTTAACTGCTTACCTCAAAGGAGAGTTCATCCGGTGCCTGGGCAACATATCTCTTAAGAACATGGGCAGCAGCAACAGCTGGAATATTTACAGGTGACTCCTCGTGGATCAGCAGGGGCTTCCCATTGTTCTCAGTCTGAAACAGAGAGCACAGGCCATGGTGAGAAGCTGAGGACAAACAAGGACAATTTCAGAGCAAGGAGCACATCTGCAGAGAAAGATCCTTATCGTGAGTGCTTAACAAGAAACTGCAAGTCTAATAACAGCTGTTTCTCTTCCCGGTGTGCAGCAGTATCTCCAGGCAATGCAAAGATGCGTCTCTCTACCCAGACTAAGAGGACAAACACCCCAACCGAGAGGACTCCTGTAGTTTTATAAACTTGCCACGCTTGCACTACTGTCTTGCCAAAGAGGAGCGTAAGAGTCTGCTCGCTTCCTGTAACCTATTGCCAGGAGACCTCAGCCATGGACTGGACACAGGAGCCGGTCCACTGACCCAATCCTTGGCTCACTACAAGTGCCCGCTTCCCTTAACTTGGTGAATATAAGAACAATGCTTCATCTTTGGGTGACAAAATCCAGGCAGGATGGGGAAAATGCTTCTGCATGTTCATAATGCTCGATCTGATTCTGTCGGTACTATAACGTCCACGGCCATCTAGATGCTCGTAGCAAGGACATGAAGCTTTTCAGGCAGCTTTTCAGTGACACCGATAGAGCTGGAAGGATTCTCCCTCTCTTGAAAAGCAAGAGAGCTCATCTGCAGCTCACTCTGCTGGCTCAAGTCAAGGAACAAAGACCAATCAGAGCTTCATACTCTACCTCCATTTGTGCCAGGTCAGGCCCACAGCTGATCTCGCTGCACACGATGCCCATCACAGCAGGCACGACAAGCTAGAACTGAAAAGAAAAACACTTCTATTCTCTCTGTTCACACACCACGGTATGGAGAGACTTCTTCAGAACTACCCTCAGTTACCCACTGGCATAGGCAGGTGTTCTAGAAACAACCACTTTGTTCGGTCAATTCAAACGAGACAGCCTATTACGCAGCAGTTTACCAAGTCGCTATCCCTCTGCTAGCAAATGGGGACTCTGGCACAAAGCAGCAGATGCGCTTGCTCAGAGCACTCCGACAGTGCAGTAGCAGGGCAGTGAGAGGAGTCACTGCTGGGGGTGGATCTGCTCCCCAGCCCCGGCTCCCACCAGTTCACCTCCAGCGCCGGCCGCAGCCTTGCACATGGATTTCCTCTGCTTGCATCTCTGCTGTGCTCCCCACAGCTGTCATGCGCACACGCAGCCGAAGCACGCATGCTTGTGGTCACGTTGTGCAGCCCTGCACAAACTGGGACTAGGACTCCTTGCCTAAGGGATTGGTTTCCTAAAGACTAGCCGGTCACAGCATCACAGACAGCATCCTTCTGAGGGCTGAGCTGGAGGGAAAGTGGAATAACTCTACACGTGACCGGTGTCCCGTCAAGGCTGGATGAGGCTGTGTTACTAAACACAGTGCGACGCGGGCTGCAAAACCACATGGGAGGACAACGTGTGGCACGTACCTGGCAAGAGATCAGAACAAGGTAGACAAGTTCCTTGAAGCCGCAGCCGTTTCTTGTCACTTTGCTCTGTTCTTCTGCGAGCAAAAGCTGCATCAAAGAAGAAGGCAGAGGGCGGGGAGAGGAGAGAGAAAGAGCTGATCAGTGAGCTTGCACAATTTAACAAAGAAGACAAGGGAAAAGCCCTGAGACAAATGCCACCTCTATGCTTTGGAATGTAGGTACTGAGTGAAAATTATGTCTGATGGTCAAGAGTAAGCAGCATGACACTACCAGCTCCGCCAGCCAGCAGCTTTCAACACCTCACTGTCCACCTGTCTATCTCACACTGTCTCAGCTTACCTACAAGATGCTGCACAAGACGGTGTGAAAACGAAGGTACACAGTCGATGCACAAGTGCAACAAGCGAGCTGCTCAGTCAGAGCTCAAGTGCTCCAATGAAGGGACACAGCAGGCACTGCTCCTCCCCTCATTCTAGCCGCTTATGACATCACGAAGGGCCACCAGGCTGCTCCACCATGAGAGACAAGGTGGGGAAGCAAGACCACGTCACAAGACCAGAAGATTCCAACACCCCAACATTCTAGAATCAGAGGGCGGTTGGAATTCTACCTCAGCCAAATCCTGGAGAAGCTGGCACGGGGTCGTCATGACCAAAGTGCAGGACCCAGCGCTTGCTCTTGTTGAGTCTCGTACAACCAGCCTCAGGCCATCTCTCTGCAGGGCCTTCATACCCTCGGGCAGATGGACACTTCCCCCCAGCAGCATACCTTGCAGTGCAGGGCCTACGTAAAATCCACACTAGAGTCCTTTGTTTAATTCAAGAGCGTGTTACAGCACCGATCTATTTCACTGTAAGGAAATCAAGGAAGAGACAGAAGAAACACAGAACTACTACCAGACTGCTTTATACATTTCTTTCCCAAGTGGATTTTTGCCTTTTTGCTTCCAGGACGACCTCATTTTCTTCTCCCCTTCTTGTGGGGAAGCTGCCTCCAGTGCCTGAGGTTCAGGAGACAGCATGAAACACGACACTAAGACAAACGCTTGTCGTGGGTGTGGGGTGGCTGTGCTTTGCCAGGCATACGGCGGGGCAGTAAGTGCCACACAGCAGCCCCAAGCCAAGCCCTGCATTCAGTCACTGTGGCCACAGCTGGTGCATCGCTGCCAGAACGTATCCGAGGATACAGGTGGACGCAGGCACTCCTGCTCCTTCTGCAAAGCCATCCTCTGCGGAGCCCATTAGGTGCTGCTCAGTGCTATGCCAACCAGGCTCCTGTTCACTGCAGCCCTGGGATAAACACGCGTGTACTCTTCTGTGCAGCAGTGAGCTCCAGGGATGAAGCACCAGAGGGTAAGCCAACAGAATCTACTGCTGACTCCATCAGCTCCTTCTTCTACCAACCATGGGCAAATACTGTGAGACAGAACACAAAGGGGAAAAGCACTTCTGCTCACACGCCTACAATGGACTTCAAAACAGCTACTGCAAAAAGAGCTTGTAGGGTAAACCTGGCCTCAGAGACACAAACGCATCTGGTTCCAAGAAATAGTATGGCACATTGTTGATGAAATGCTGCTTTGTTGCTCGGCAAGCACACAGCATGCCAAACACCAAAACCTCCCCAGCATCCCTGGCCAATGCTGCCAGGGAAATGCACCACCTGCAGCCCCACCTGGCTTACAGCACAGACACTGTGGGGCTGCCTTAGTCTCAGGTGGGAGGGATTTTTCTTCAGAGTATCTAGTATGATGTTATGTTTGGGTTCTAGGAGAAAAATCACACTGATAACACTCTGATGTTTAGAGTTTCTGACAAGCAAAGTTGCACAGAGCCAAGGCCATTCTCAGCAAAGCTCTCAACAAGGAGCTGGGACGGAACAGAATTAAGACAGCTAACGTAAACTGGCCAAAGGGATATTCCATACTATATGGCATCAAGTGGAAGGAGTTTTGAAGGGGACGAGAGTTCATCTCACTCTCTTTCATTGCTTGGCGGCTAACTGGACAGTGGTTGGCGGGTGGTGAGCCATTGCTTGTACATCACTTGCAATACATTCATATATTGTTATATATTCCCATATATATATATATATATATATATATATATATATTCAGAACTACTATCTTTTTCTCTACCTTAGTAAACACTTTTATCTCACACTCTCAAAACACGAGTTTTACTTCTCTTTTTCCACCCAACACTCTCCCCCATCCCATGGGGAACAGGGGAGTGAGTAACGGACTGTGTGGTGCTGAGCCACCCACAGGCTTCAACCACAACAGGGCCGCGGGGCAATGGGAGCAAACACAGAAATAAAACACAGAAACTCAACGTTTCTTGGGCTCATGGCTGTCACAAAGCTCGTTTTAGTGACGCAGAGAACTGTATCTCCAGCTATTGTGTGTCTCGTTAACCACAAGCTCAGCTATGAGCTGTCACCACAAGCAAAAGATAAACGTAAACAGAGGCCCTTATCCACATGTGCCAATCTGGGTGCGAGGAATAAAAGCCCATTGGGCCATGGGTAAAGCAGGGAGCACATATGCAGGAAACAGGAAGGAGTTGAACTCCAGCTCTCCTACACAAAAGAAAGGGAGAGCTGAGCCAGCACCACGGGAGGAGTTACGACACAGCTTCAGAGCTTACAGAGCCCTGAGATTTCCAAAGGACGGTGCCAGGGTAACTCTCACCATTCCCATGCAGGGGTCTTCCCAGACGCTTCGGCTGCTGACTTCCACTTACTCTGTCATGTGTAGAAAGTCCAGGTGACAAATGCTCATTTCGTCTGGGTAACGCTTCCATGGTCATGACTGAAAAAAAAAAATAAAAATAAAAAAAATAGCACGCAACCCCATAAAATTTACCTCTCTGCTCTTTCTGTCGGCACGACATCTAAGATGAGCATTACACGTCCCTGCTACTGACTGAAAATTCATCCAAGCCTATGTTCCACACAGCTTCATCTCAGTGCCAAAAAGAAACACGTAAACAGATGTTCAGAAGTTTCTTTGTGCAGATAAAAGTGCAGGCTGCATATGTATTCTCTTCAGTAATTTAAATTAATTTAGAATCCAAAGGTAACTTTTCAAGAAGCAGTATGAAAGAAAGGTCAATGAAAAGGAAATACGTGATTTTCATCTATTTTCATCTAAAAAATCCTTGCTAAATCTCTTCCCATCAAAAAGAAAGCATGCTGGGCATTCTTAGCAGCAGCTCAGAGGACATCTTGCACCACAAAACGCGGCACAGGCTTTTTGCTCACAGGCCCCTCATTTCTCTAATTTGTGTCAGATTCACTCAAAATGACCACGTGGACCAGAACAGCCATTTGGTTCTGTTGAGGTAGGAACCCACTGCTGGGATGTCCCACAGTCCCGTTCCCCACTATTTCCAGCACTGGGGGGAAAAGGAAGAGCATCTGACTTCACCTACCCAGACTTCTGCACGGCCTCCAATACGGTCTCACATCACAGGGAGAAGCATGGTGGACAGCTCTTGTGCCTGAAGAAATCAAGGTTGCCTCTAAGAAGATCTTGCTTTAAAACAACATGACTTACTGCCCATGAGACTTGAAAGACAAGGTTAAGGTTAAAAAGCCTCCATTCCCCGTGGATGTGGCTGTCTGCAAAGGCAACAGCTGCCTGCTTTCCAGCAGGGTGATGCTCACCCAGTAAAGCACTCACCAGCACGTCTTTCATAGAAACACAGAATTAGCAAGCTTGGAAAAGATCTCCAAGATCATCCAGTCCAACCATCCACCTACCACCAACATTTCCCACTAAGCCACACCCCGCAGGACAACATCTAATGTTTCTTGAACACCTACAGTGACGGTAACTCTATCACCTGTCTGGGTAGCCCGTTCCAGCGTCTGACCACTCCTGTGAAGAAGTGTTTCTTAACATCCAACCTCAAACTCCCCTCGTGCAACTTCAGGCCACTCCCTCCAGTCCTATCACTATTTACACGGGAGAAGAGAACGACCCCCACCTCGACATAACCTCTCTTCAGCTAGCTGTAGAGAGTGAGAAGGTCTTCCCTGAGCCTTCTCTTCTCCAGACTAAATAATCCCAATTCCCTCAGCCGCTCCCCGTAAGACTTGTGCTCTAGACCCCTCGCAGCTTCACTGCTCTTCTCTGGACACGTTTCAGGCTTTCATTCTCCTTCCTGTAGTGAGGGACCTAGGACTGAACGCGGTACTCAAGGCAAAGACTCACCAGTGTGAGTACAGGGAGATGATCACTCCCCTGCTCCTGCTGGCTCCAGCCCTTTGCATTGCACTTCCAATCTAAATCGTTCCTTCTTGGCAGCGCTCGTATCCTCAGTTAGAGCTGGAGCTCAAGAGGTCAACACAACAGAAAGAACACAACGTGCAACTGGAAGACATGACTCAAAGCTCACAAGAGTCAACTCTCTGACCTTGGGCACAACTCACCAACCAAGAGCCAGGTCTTGCAAACTTGGCTGATCTGAGCACGCCAGAGGGGACCGCACATCCGACCACAAGCGTCCATTTCCATTGCAGCTCCATTTAGAGAAGAAAACCAATTAACAGGCGTGAATGAATTCACTCACAAGCTGCACAATGAGTCTGTTCTTCATTAAAAAACCCACATGGATTCCTAAGCCAAAAAGAGAACGGCAAGAGTTAATACCGATGGTCCTGGTCCTAAGCCTCATTCTCTCACCCCAACTTTTCTGACCTCGTACCCTACCCCAACTCCTGGACGATGCCCACAGGCTTAAACTCAGACCTCAAATCCATGAACTGAACATGAACAAATCTACCCCGGAGCAAAAGGATGGGAGACAAACAGCGGAAGACAACCAACCAGCAGAACCAGCTCCGTTGGGGTTGGTCCAAATGTTTGCATGCTCCTTTCCATGGCTTAGGCCAAGCTTGCTGAGCTGCTCCTCCTTTGTGCAGGGGGAGAGCGGAGCAGATGCTACGTGGTGGCTATGCACAGCATGCCTGTGACTTGATCTTCCTCTCTCCATCTTCCATTAGCAAACAGCATTTCAAATCTTTCCTTGCAAAAAATCACCTACGTAAAAAAAGAATTGGCAATCTTGCTTTTAAAGTTTCCTTATTTAGACAACTTGATGCTTTAATGCAGAAGCTCACCCAGCAACAACCTACCTTAGACAAGCCCAACCTGCAGGGAAAAGTTATTCCTCTGGGTGCAAAGTCTGCAGACACATTTCCAGGTGCAGTAGTCAGCCCAGTTCTCAGCACAGCTTTACCAACCACAGAAATCCAGTTTATGGCTGCCATGCTTCTCTCTCTTCTGAAACACTGTACAGCTGCAAGAAGTAAACAAATAAAATCACAGAATCACAGAACTGGGGTTGCAAAGGACCTCCAGAGATCGTTGAGTCCAACAACCCCCCCGCAAAACGGGCTCCCTACAGCAGGCTGCACAGGGGAGGATCACCTCCCTTGCTCTGCTGGCCACGCTCCTTTTAATGCACCCCAGGATCTCATCGGTCTTCTTGGCCACCGGAGCACACTGCTGGCTCATGGCCAACCTGTCATCCACCAGGACACCCAGGTCCTTCTCTGCAGAGCTGCTCTCCAGCATGTCACATCCCAGCCTGTACTGATATTTGCAGCTATTCCTTCCCAGGTGCAAGATTCAACACTTGCTTTTGTTACATCTCATCTGGTTTGATACTGCCCAGCTCTCCAGCCTGCTCAGGTCTTGCTGAATAGCAGCATAGCCTTTTAGTGTGCCAACCAATTCGCCCAGCTTTGTCTCAGTGTACTTGCTGAGGGTGGACACTATCCCCTCACCAAGGGAGTTGACAAAGATATTGAACAAGACCACGTGAGAAATACTTAAAAATTCCCGGTTAAGCAAAGATCTTAGTGATAGCAGCAAAGTTTATTCGTTATTGCAATAATGGGCTCACATCCCCGAATAGCAACGGAGAAACTGTGCACCAGTCAGCAAAATTCATTCTGTTCTATACTCTAAACCCAACACAGGTGATGCTCTCCTGGCGCTCACTCACTGGTTGACCGCCTCAGGCTCACAATCTCCCCGATGCTGTTGCTATGATACATTTCCATATAAGGTCCATTACCAACCTGTTGTTTTTTTGGTATGTTTTGTACTTCTCCATGGAGATACGAGGGCCATATTTCCAAGAGTGAGCACATGCACTCTGTCCTGTGCTGGGCTCTCTTTCTCCACCCTGCATATTTGCCTTGTTTTGCACCTAGCTCAATTCTACCCCAGTCAGAATACCACAAATCTTTAACTTTCTACTTTGTTCAGCAATTTTCTTAGTGGAAGGAAAACAGCTATTTCACAAGAGGCTTATAAGTTCAGTAAAGGCCAATATCACATGGAAAAAATACTAAAAGCTTCTACTGCAAAAACACGATCTACCTTTCACAACCAGACCCAGCACCAACCCCCAGGGAGCACTACCACTCACAGCTCTCCAACCGTACTCTGCACCACCGATCACCGCCCTCTGAGCTCAGCCAGTAAACCAGTTCTCAGCCCACCTCATTGTCCACTCATCTATCCCACACTTTCTCAGCTTCATTACCAGGACGTCATGGGAGACTGTAACAAAAACATCACTGAAATCAAGGTAAATGACATCCACTGTAGCAGCACCTGAAATAGACCTTCCCACTGTCAATGGTTTACGGGCTGGTTCGGCTCAGTTCCGTGACTAGCGGGGCGGAGGGATTTCACAAAATCCACACCTCCAGAAAAGGGAAACAGGAGACCCCAAACTAATTAAAAAACAGCAGCAACGGTCTGAGGAGAAACAAACTAATTTACTAAATATAGTATCGGAGTGCAAGATAACACACTGTAATTAGAATTATATATAATTAGAATTGAAAGCTAATAAATCAAATGTCATGAGAGAAAGAATACCCAAAAGGTGGATAGGCCTCACCACAACACTGAGGTGAGATGCACAGTCCAATTGAGCAGCAGAGAGACAGGAGCAGAGCTGACGAAGAAGAGCAGGCGAAGAAGAGTGCATCAGGTGACCTTGCCAGGAGTTTTATCTCCTCTCTGATCGCAAAGCCCTCTGGGGAATGTAGTTCTTCTTGTCTTTCAGGCAGGTACCCAGAACTTGAGCATTAACAGTTAAACTCCCAGTGCCCCACATGATGTTATGATGTGGAATACCGAAAACCAAAAATCACAAAACCATGACACCCGCTCAGACTGAAGCTTTGATTCCTTACACATGCGTATTAGGACCCAGCCTCCAGCACGGAATGAGGGCATTAGAAATTCCAGAGGTGGAGTTTGAGCCAACAGTCCATGTTCCTTGATGGATAACAGAGAAGCAGACAACCAGAGTATATAGTTCTTAAGAAACTTATCCTTGGTTTCAAGCGTGGGCATCTCACCCCTCCCTCCCAAGTAAGCAACCCAAACAGCACTTCGTATGGTGAAACTCCCAAGTCTTTTCTGGGAGCGGTTCATATTCCGAGAAGGGCTAAAGGTAAACACTTGGCCCGTGGTAATTTGGTCTCTAAAATCAATTTTGACAAGCACTTTTTCAGCATCTGATTGATTCATTCTACTTTCTCTGAAGAAGGAGGGTACCAGCGAGTATGGAACTCCCACTTTATTTCTAAAGTTCTCATTAGCACCTGTAGGACTTGTGAAGTAAAGAGGCTTCCTTTAACTGAGACTATATTCTGCATAATCCCATATCTAGGGATTGTGCCCAGATGTAGAGTCTCAGTGCAGAAAAGACATGGACCCGTCGGAGCATCCAGAGGACCAAGGGTAAATTCTGCTTGACCAACCTAGCAATGCCATCTCTGTCACCCTCCCCCCCCCATCCCACATAGTGAGCAAAGACCAGGTTCCAGCCCACCTGCAGAACCAGAAATCCAGGAATCTATTGGACCCAATTAGATGCATCGCAGAGTCATACGGGAGTTTGGTGATGTAGTTGCCACTCTCAATGATATTTGAAAAGTCACGGCAATCAGGTGAAGTCCCTGGTGAATGGAAAAAAGGCAGCATCACGCCCATTTTTAAGAAGGGAAGAAAAAATGATCCTGAGAACTACCAACATAACAGTCTCACCTCTGTGCTGGGAAAGAGCAGAGTAGATCCTCGTGGAAGTCGCTAAGGCACACGTATGACAGGGAGGCGATACAGGAGAACCAGCACAGCTTCACCAAGGGTAAATCCTGCTTGAATAACCTAGTGGCTATGATGATGTCACTGCATCAATAGACAAGCAAAGAGCCACTGATATCATCTACCTAGACTTCAGTAAGGCCTTTGACACAATATCCCACAACATCCTTCTCTCCAAATTGGAAAGAGACGGATTTGATGGGTGGACTGTTCAGTGGACAAAGAACTAGCTGCAGGATTGAGTCCAGAGAGCAGCAGCCAATGGCTCCATGTCTGGATGACAATTGGTGATGAGTGGTGTCCCAAAGGGGTCTGTGCTGGGGCTGATACTCTTCAATATCTTCATCAGTGACATCACCAGTGGGGTCAAGCGCACCCTCAGAACATTTACTGACAACACCAAGCTGTGGGGAGCAGTGACACACCAGAGGGACAGGGCGCCAAACAGAGGGACCTAGACAGGCTCGAGCAGCGGGCAGGTTCAACAGATCTTGTACCTGGGACAAGAGAATCCCCCACTCCCAATACACGCTGGGGGATGAAAGGACTGAGCATAGGCCTGTCCCAAAAGACATGGAAGCACTGGTCATGAGCCAGTAAAGTGCCTGCCCAATCCAGAAAACCAACCATATCCTGGACTGCATCAAAAGAACCGCAGTCAGCAGGTGAAGAGGTGATCCTGCCCCTCTGCTCTGTGCTGAAGAGGCCTCATCTGGAGTAGTGTGTCCATATGTAGAGTCCTCAGTGCAGAAGAGACATGGACCTGTTGGAGCACATACAGAGGATGGCCACAAAAAGAAAAAAGAACCAAAGGATCAAACACCTCGCCTCCGAGGACAGGCTGAGAGAGCTGAACAGCTGGGGCTCTTCAGCCTGGAGAAGTGAAGGCTCCAAGGTGACCTGGTAACAGCCTTTTGATACATAAAGGGGAGCTGAAGGAAAGAAGGGAAAATTTAGGATAGATATAAGGAAAATATCTTTTACAGCAAGGGACAAGGGGAAACGTTTTAAGTTGAGGGAGGGAAGATTTAGGTTGAATGTCAGGGGGAAGTTCTTTACTATGAGTGGTGAGGTGCTGGAACAGCTGCCCAGAGAGGCTGTGGATGCCCAGTCCCAGGAGATGTTCATGGCCAGGTTGGATGGGGCCCTGAGCAGCCCGGCCTAGTATAAAATGGGGAGGTTGATGGTCCTGCATGTGGCAGGGGGGTTAGAGATTCACGATCCTCGAGGTCCCTTCCAACCCGGGACATTCTGTGATTCTGTGCAGTGGAACAGGTTGCCCAGAGATGTAGTGGATACCCTGTTCTTTTCAAGGTGAGGCTGGATCAGGCTCTAGGCTACCTGATCTAGCTGTGGATGTCCCTGTTCATTGTGGGGAAGTAGGACTAGATCATCATAAATGGTCCCTTCTGACTCTAAGGAGTCTATGGTATGATACCTGAAGCCATGAGGCACGATGACACAAAGGATATCTATGGCCTGGTGACCAATCAGGGTAGGCAGGGAAGCCTACGTGCTCAACAGCTCCAGGGAAACTCACCAAGTAGTCCAATCAGGAAGATCCACATCAGCCATAGAGCCTCTCTGTGCCAGTCCCAGCATTCAGTGCACCAGAAGTATTGCTTCATCACGCTGTTGGGTCCCATAGCTGCAGAGCTAACTATTTAATGGGGGTCAGAGGATGGAAGGAAGAGGGGTGGGGAGGTTGGGTATCATACAGATTAGGAAACTAACAGCATCCCCTGACAATTGGGATGGAGATATCTGGGGTGATCCAGACAAAGTGGTCCAGTAGAGGACAATCCTTTGTTTCCTATAAATATAAAGCCAGATCTGCCATAAAAACAGAAAGAACCCTAGGACCCTGGGGTGGTTGGCCACAATGTGCTCTAAGAACTATGCCCTGACATCTGTTACTACTGACAAATTCATAAGGGAAATCTAGGAGAGAACCAGACAAAACAGGAACAGAATACTTGTGTTCAGTATGCTCGAGTAGTGGAGACTGTAATACATTAAGTGAGGATGAAGAAAACGGCCACTGTGGCCCAGGGGTTTTCTTAAGCTCAGGTCCCAGCCTGATACATGCACCTCACTCTATCAGCACAGAGCTTATTGGGCTGGAAGAGTAGACCCCAGGGAGCAAGGCGAGCCCCTTGTAACTCCCATTCCATCTTTAAGTGAGCGTCCCACAGCCATCACAAAACCCATCTGCATACAAGCGATGCATGAACAAAGGGTTCATGGTATTCCATTATTTGTTCCACAGTGCTTAAACCACTAACTAGAGGATCCCCAGAAACCCTTAAACCCCATTGAGCTGCAAAATAGAATGAGAACCAAAGAGACACGGAACATAATTTAAATGCATGCCCTTAAACAATACTCAGCATGGATAGAATTAACACATGGCACAGGAGACACAGAAGGGACATGGGGAGAGGACCCAGGAAGGACACAACAACAGGGAACATGGAGGGGAACACAGAGGGTACGTGTCATAAAATGGGTTGGGACGACGTGGTAGCAGACAAACCAAGTTTGGAGCCCCAGATCGGAGATTATGAGATGAGAATCATGAAAGAGGAAACAGAGACTTCACGAGAAAGTATTGAGCTTAAAAAGATTTGCAAAGGAAACTTGAAGAACACAGAATCCCTTTACGGAAAAATGCATTAGCTCCAGGCACTTCCAGAGTTGCAATGCTCAGTCAGCCAACCAGCATTACCTTGGGGCTGAGTGAAGCGTTCCAGAAATGAGATAAGAACAAAAGAAAGGAATGTACATCAGTCCCTCCATTACCAGTTCAGAGAAAGGCACATAACTCCTTCACTCCCCTCAGAAAACAATTGGAAGGCATCATAAGGAGAGGCATAGCAGACATAACTATTCTAAACCAGCTTAGGATCCCCACAAAAAGGCAGAGATCAAAACCCTGCAATAAAGAAAGAATCACTTACTTCTTTCCAAGAACCAGAACTCACCCAACAATCCACAGGAGGCAGTCTCCAGGAAGAAACCCCACCCATGGGGCTACCAGCCCTTAAATGAGGTGAGGGAGGAGTGGAGCCAGGCTCAGTCCCATCTGGTCCCACAGGTGCAATGCTTCCACCTGTGCTTGCAGGGCTACAACCCTCACCAGGTGCTCTATCACTGCTTCAGGCTGCGATCTCAAAGTTCCCATAAAAGCATGAAGGGAAAAATAAATAAATAAATAAATAATGACCAGCAGCCAATTGGGTCTGCCTGTCTGGCAAGGGGGGGTTTTATCAATGGATTAGCTAGGATGGTCCACATATTTTGATTCTGGTCTGTCCTCAATGCAATTGATGAAATTTCTAATAAATAGGGGAGCACAGATTTCAATACTAATACAGCAAGATACTGAGAAGCTGCATGTGCAGCAAAAGGGCTGAGATTACTGGTGCTAATGGAGTGAGTGCCGTCTGCCAAACTGCCGGGGTCAGCTTATAGCTCCCCAGTGAGAAACGTGTATCATCTACTCGCACAGCAATTAAAGACCTTTGTGAAATTATTTTAGGATTTGATGTCCTCAGTGGGTGAACCTGGCACCTGCCTGTATGGCAGCGTGCAGCCTTTTGGCTCAAACATCAATCCCAAACCCCAAAGAAATAGGGAGGCTGCAGCTTGTGTACTTCATGCAGCCCCTGCGCTCCTCAAGTCAGAGATCACTGATGTACCGCAGTACCCCATTTCTGCTGCAGCATGATGTGGGATTTCTCAAGTCATCACGGATTTGGAGAAAAGACAAAACATTTCCAGAACACACTCCCTGTATAACCTGCCTGTCTGTCCAGTTTGGAAACCAGATGGAAGGTGGTGATTAACAATTGATTATCGGTGCCTGAACAGTTATACAGCCCCGCTAGGAGCTGCTGTCCCAAACACTGCCGACTTAACAGCTACTTGGCAAGCATGTCGGTTCACTCCTGTGCCCCCTATGTGCCCCAGAACTCTTTCATGGGCCCACAATGGGCTCTAGAGACACTCGGATGTCCCAGAGCTATGGAGTGTGCAGTGGGCAGCCCCAGAGACATCATCGAGCCCTCTCCCATCTCCTCAGCGCACTCCGGGTGTGACGGTGATGTGACACAGGCAGGTGTCAGGCGGTGCGAGGATATGGATATGCCAGTATCACCGCAGGTGCCATTTGAGAAGCACTGTGGGGCAGACGAGCAGTGCCATCCTGAGCTTGCAGTGATGGTGATGCCCAGTGCCATGCTGCTGCTGGGCAGCCACGTGGCTAACATGCTGATGCTGCACAACCACGGTGATGTCACACACAGGGCCACCGTCACCATCTGGCATCCCCTGGGGATGGTGTTCTGCAGGCCACCACAGTGGGGGCACCTGCCCCCATGTTCACACAATGTTCCCAGAGAGCCCATGTCCCTGTGCCTCCACATCCCCCAACATTCCCAGTGTCCCCACAATGCCCCCCAATGCTCACACAATGTTCCTTTCCATGTTCCCATGTCCCGATGTCCCCACACCCTCCCACTTTCCCCCCAGTGTCCCAACATCTTCCAGTGTCCCCACATCTCCCAGTGTCCCCCTAATGTCTCCACAATGTCCTTCTCCATGTTGCCATGTCCCAATGTCCCTCAGTCCTCACTTCCCTTAATGTCCCCACAATGTCCCCAGAAGACATCCCTGGTGCCCATCAACTGTCAAGAGGCAGCGGCAGCACCGGTGACAATGGGGACAGTGACAAGGATGGCATTGGTGACAGTGGCAGCCACAATGTTATGCCATGTGAGCCACCCCGTGCTGGGTGCCAACACCACATTGAGATCATGGGGACATGGGGACATGGAGACATGGGGGTTGTGGGGATATGGAGGGGACCCATAGACATGGGTGGGACACGGGGACACAGAGGGTACATGGGAACATGAAGGGGACACGGGAATGTGGAGGGGACACAGAGGGGACACAGGGACATGGGGGGACATGGTGACATGGGGGACACGGCACTGGGCTTTCCCCATAGGTGCTGGTGGAGGTGACAGTAGAGGTGACACATAACCACTTGTGGGACACTATGCTGCAGCTAGGGGCTAATACCAGCAGGTGGGCACAGGGGGGATATGGGGTGTACAGCAGGGGATGGGAGGTGGGGAGGGATGGAGGGACAGGGGGTAGCAGGGGGACATCAGGGGGATGGGGGGATGTACAGAAGGGGATGACATGCGGGGAGGGATGGAGAGATAGCGGGGACAGTGTGGGGGGAAAGCAGGGATGTTGGAGTTAAGCTGTGGGGTGACACCAGCTTAACTCCAATATAGTGGGGGTGAAGTTGAGGTGATACCAGGGAGTGACAGTGGGGTAACACTGTTGGGGTAACATCGTTGGGATGATGTTGTGGATGTAGCAGCAAAGCTAAGTCATGGCTTGAAGCAGTGATAGAGTGCCTAGTGGGAAGGCAGGGACCATCCAGGGGAGCTCAGGTGCATGCAGTATTGCTGAGCAATGAAGGGGGGAAGCCAAGATCCAGTCCTTCCCAGTCCTCATTTAAGGGCTGGCATTGAAAGAAGGGGGCTTTTGCTATGGGTTCCTGCTAACCTGAGGCCTTCCAGTGTGGAGTAGTTTTGTTTCCTTTTCTGAGTGTGCTCATTGATGCTGCAATAGAGCTGACCTTCATTTGCTGCAACCTAGAGCTTGGCTGCTCTGTTGTCACTGCTGCTCCTTCCAGCTCATTGTGGAGGTGATACTGTAGTGATGGTGGGGTATCACTGGGGGGGGACATTGTTGGAGTGATGGTGGGTGGGGATGACGGGGTCATGTTGACGAATGATGCTGGGGTGTGATATTGTTGGGGAGACATTGAGGGGAACATCAGGGAGTGACAATGGGGTGAGGTGACATTGGGGGGTAAGGTTCATTGCTGGGAATGAGGTTGATTGTTGGAGGCAAGGTTGTTAGGGGTTCTCTTCCACTTGAGCGCTGTTGGGGGGTGACGCTGTTGGGGGTGATGCTGCAGGGTTACATACGGGTAACACTGTGGTGGTGTTGGGGAGTGACATTAGGGTGTGATGCTGGTGTGTGACATTGTTGGGGTGATGCTGGGGAGGAGCAGTGGGGTGAAACTGGGGTGACATTGGGGAGTGATGCTGGGGGGATGTTGGTGTAATGTGGGGTGGAGATGCTGGGGTGATGTTGGAAGTGACACTGGGAGGTGATATTGTTGGGGTGACGTTAGGGTGATGTTAAGGGGTGATGTTGAGGTATCAATGACTGGGTGAAATCAGGGAGTACCGTTGGAGGTGAGGATGGTTATTGGGGGTAATCTTCTGGGCTCTGTGCCATGTGCTGGCCACGCTGGTACAGTGTGCAATGGAACAAACCCTGCAGACCCTGGAGAGAATCAAAGAAGGAGAGAGCTATAGTGGGGGTGAAAGGCAAAGTGTCTTTTGAAGCAGGGGACACCCTGCTGGCGCTGCCTATCCCTTTCACCGCCGGTATGTTCTCTCACCTTTTGGAGGTTTGCCGTCTCTCAAGGGTCAAAAAGTAATAGTGGTAATAGTGCAGTTGTTTAGGGAGGTTCTGCTTCCTGTTCGTGGGGATTATGGTGACACAGGTGATACTGGGGAGTGACATCAAGGGATGACACTTGGGGGGGGTGAAGCTGTTGGCTGAGGTGGGGGTGATGTTGTTGGGAGGTGATGCTGGGGTTGATGTGGGAAGGGATGTTGGAGGGTGCTGAGGTTGACAATGCTGGGAGTGATATTGGGGTGATGTTGGGATGTCAGTGGGGTTTAACAGCAAGGAGTGATGGTGGTGGTGGGGGGTGACTGTGGTGTGGAGAGAGGCATGAAGGGTGTAACAGTGGTGGTAGTGGGGTAATGGTGGCAGCGACTGCGGTGGTGGGGGTTAACAGTGGTGGTGATGGTGACGGGTGAGTGTCAGTAGTGATGGTGGGGGTAAGCTGTGACAGTAGGGGTGACGGTGGGGGGTTGAAAGCAGTGGTGATGGTTGGGGATGTGATGGTGGTGGGGGGGTGTGATGGGGATGAACTGTGATGGTGACGGTGGTGGTGATGGGGGTGACAGTGGTGGTGGTTTGGGGGGGTGGGGATTGGGATAATGGTGGTGATGGTGGGGGCAGAGGTGTGATGGGGGTGATAGTGGTGAGGGTGAGGGGAGAAGTTGGGGAGAGACAAGAGACGTTGGGGTGATTATGGGGCAACATCAGGGGGTGATGTTGGGAGGTGACCATGGACTGATGGAATGGCACAGTGGTGATGTTGTGGTATTACTAGGGAGTGACATTATTGGGGGGTGACATCAGGAAGTGATACTGGGGTGATGTTGGATTCAGGTTGGGGAGTGACAGTGGGTGGTGATTTTGGGGTATCACTGGGGGGTGACATTGGGTGCTGGGGAGGAGCAGTGGGGTGATGCTGGGGTGAGACTGGGTGGTTGTTGTTGGGGTGACGTGGAGTGGGAATGCTGGGGGTGATGCTGGGAGTCACACTGGGAGGTGACATTGTTGGAGTGATGTTGGGTTAGCATGGGGGGAAATCAGGGATTAATGTTGAGGGTGAGGTTGGTTGTTGGGGGCAAGGCTGTTGGGGGTTCTCTTCCATTTGGGCTCTGTACCATGCGCTGGCCACACTGGTACAGTGTACAATGGAACAAACCCTGCAGACCCTGGAGAGAATCAAAGAAGGAGAGAGGCTGCAGTGGAGATGAAAGGCAAAGTGCCCTTTGAAGCAGGGGACGCCCACTGATGGGGAAGGAGACGCTAGGAGGTGATACTGCCATTACATTGAAGTGTAATGTTGGGATATCACTGGGGTATCATAGGCGCTGCCTATCACTTCCACCGCTGGCATGTTCCTTCTCTCTCCTTTTGGCGGTTCGCCATCTCTCAAGGGTCAGAAAGTAATAGTGCACTTGTTTAGGGAGGTTCTACTTCCTATTTATGGGGATTATGGTGATGCTGTGGTGATACTGGGGAGTGGTGTTGAGGATGATGGGGTTTCACTGGGGTTTAACATCAAGCGGCGATGCTGTTGCAGAGGTGACACTGGGAAGGGATGTTGGAGGGTGATGTTGGGTTATCACTGGGTGGTGACACTAGGGAGTGACACTGAGGGGTGATGATGCTGGGAGGGATGTTGGGTTTCAGTAGGGTTTAACGTCAAGGAGTGATGCTTGAGGGGAGATACTTGAGTGATGGTGGTGCTGGGATGACGTTGTTGGGGTGGAATGTTGAAGTGACACTGGGTTGATGTTGGGCAGTATTGCTGCAGGGTGATGCTGGAGTGATACGGGGTGATTTCTTGTTGAGGATGATATTGGGGTATCTTTAGGGGATGACATCAAGGAGTGACATTGTTCGGGGGATGCTGGAAGGTGATGCTGCCATGACATGGGGGTGATAATTTTGTGTTGTCACGGGAGTGATGTTGGTGGGTGATGTTGGGGTATCGCTTGGGGGGGACATTGTGAGGGGTTGGCATGGAGTGACATTGGGGTGATATGAGGCATGATTATGGGGAATGATGGTGGGGTGTCCCTTCAGGGTGACAATGGGATGACACTGGGGTCACGCTGACATTCTTGGGGGATGACATTGGGGGGGTGGCATTGTTGTGGGGTGATGGATATCACTGGAGTCATATCAAGGAGTGATGTTGAGGTGATGTTGGTGGTGACATTTTTGAGGTGATGCTGAGGTGACGTTGGGTTATCACTGGGGGGTGACATCAAGGAGTCTGCTGGATGACTTTGTTGGGGTAACACTGGGGTGGACACACTGGAGTGATGTTGAAGTGACACTGAGTTGACTTTTGGGGGGCTGATGCTGTGGTTGTCACATCAGAGTGACTCCAGGGGGTGACACTATTGGGAGATGCTAGGGGTGATACTGCCGTTACGTTGGGGTGTAATGTTGGGGTATCACTGGGGTTGACAGCTGGGAGGACATTGAGGTGACAGGGTTGATGTTGGCTGACACTACGGGGCGACACTGGAGTGACGCTGGGGTATCACTGAAGTTTAACATCAAGGAGTGATGCTGGACTGACACTGGGAGGGTGATATGGAGTAACGCTGAAGGCTGATATTGTGGTGAGATTGGGGTGATGGTGGAGTGACAATGGGGGGAGACATTGAGGTGATATTGGGGAGTGACACTGGGAAGTGACATTGGGGTATCACTGGGATTGAACATCAAGGAATGATGCTGGGGCAGCACACTGGAGCGACACTGTTGTGACACTGGGGGATGCTAGGGGGTGATGTTGGGGAACCACTGAGGGGTGACATCAAGGAGTGACACTGGGGGGTGTCATTGATGGGGTGATGCTGGAGGTGACCTGGTTGCCTGTCCCCGCAGCCCCAGTGAAGCGCCAGAGACGCTGGGTGACAAGACAGTGACATAGAACATCCCCGTGTGCTATAGCGTGGGGGTGTGGCCACCTGGCAAGGCACCCCCTGGACTTCCCTGCACCCCACAGCTCCCAGAGGGGACCCTGGAATGGGAACATCCCTGTGCCCCACATGGACCCTTCACCCCTCCAAGTGTGAGGACTCCACCCTATACCTTAACTTAATCTCAGGACAGACCTGCATTGCTGTGGCACCACTACCAGGCGCAGCCCCCTGCTGCCCCACAGGCCCCTGTCCCACTGATTTCACAGACCTCCCTCACTGATCCCTAGTCCCACTGATCCCAATTAGAATCATAGAATTGCTCAGAGTGGAAAAGACTCTCGTCCTGTCACCAGTGAGAAGAGACCAACCCTGCTCTTGCTGCAATCACCTTTCAGGTATTTGAAGACAGCAATCAGATCTCCCCTCAGCCGCCTCTTCCTCAGACTAAACAGCCTCATTTCCTTCAGTTGCTCCTCATAGGGCATATTCTCTAAGCCTGAAGGGCTTGTGAAGCAAGCCTTGTTGCCCATCTTTGGATCTGCTCCAGTACCTCAATATCTCTTCTGTACTGAGGTGCCCAAAACTGAACATAGCTCTCTAGGTAGGGCCTCACCAGTGCTGAGTACAGGGGCAGGATTACTTCCCTAGTCCTGCTCACCACACCATTCCTGATCCAATCCAGGATGCCATTGGCCTTCCTGGCCACCTGGGCACACTGCTGGCTCATATTCAGCCAACTGTCCATCAGTACACCAAGGTCCCTTTCCATCAGACAGCTTTCCAGCCACTCCTCCCCAGGCCTGTAGGGTTGCCTGTGGTTGCTGTGACCAAAATGCAGAACCTGACACTTGGCCCTAGTGAAAGTGAAGCAGTTTGCCTCAGCCTATCTATCCAGTCTCTTCAGCTTCTGCTGTAGTGCCTTTCTTCCCTCTGACAGATCAGCACTCCCTCCCAACTTGGTGTTGTCTGTGAACTTAGTGTGGGTGCACTCAATCCCCTCATCAAGATCATTGAAAAGGTGTTAAATAGGAGTAGCCCCAGTACCCAGACACCACTTGTGACTGGATGCCAACTGAATTTAACTCCAGTGACCACAACTTTTACTTGATTTACCCCACTGATCCCCCAGCTCCTCCCCACAATTCCCCCTCACTGTCCCCTTTCCTCCAGATTCTGTTCCAGGTGCAGACAGTGCTGCTCTCCACCCACAGTGCTCTCCTCCCTGCCTTCACTATCCTGCCCCACACACTGCCTCCTGGCTGGGTTGCCCAACATCTGCAGGGTGAGCACACAGCTTCTCAGGGCGCCCACTCCCACACTGTGAAGCTGGGTTGGGGAGGGGCTGTCGGCCATGAGGGTTTAGGTGGGGTTGGTGGTCACTATAGGGTGTGACCCTATAGTGGGTTGATGGGTAGGTTGATGTAGGGCATGGGGTGGTATGGGGCTGGGAGTTGCTATGGTGCTGCAGGTCACACTCACCGGTGCTGCTGCAGCAGCCCCTGCCCGCAGAACACTGCCATCACCATGAGGATGTGGAAGCTGCTTGCGCGACGCTGTTGTATCCTCTACCTCCTGCTGGAATGTGGGGGGCAGCCGAGAACCTGGTCACCCCAATCACCACAACTGACTCTACACCTCAGCCCCAATCCCTGCATCTGGCCGCAAAGCCCCCATCTGAGCCCCAAACCTGTCTCCAAACTCCAAATCCAGGCCCCAGATGGATCCCCTGCCCTATAACTTGGCATCTGGGCCCCATGCCCCAAACCCTGCGTTCTAGACCCTGTCCTCCATGCCACAAACCTGCGCTCCACATCCTTGTCCTGAACCCCAATTCCATCCCCGGGTTCAGATTCGGGTTTCAGGACAGCAGTGGGGCAAGTGGAGGGGTGCAGGTGTGAGATCTGGGTTTGGTGCTTGGGGCCCGCAAATGGGATGGGGGGGACAGGTATGGGGTTTGCGACACGGGGGGCATTTGCGGGGCGGGTGCGAAGTTTGAGTCACATCCCATCCGGATGTGGGACTGTAACCAGGAACCCACGCCCCAAACCACATATGCAGACCCCTCAACTACGACAACAAAAAGCCCAAACGCCCCAAATTGAGACCCAAAACAGTATGACCCATCGCACCATACCTCGGTATAAGCCTCACGGCCCCAGAGACAGCCCCAAATTCCCAAAACAGCCAAAAAGCCTGCACCCAAAGTACAAAGCACGCGCTACTGTCGACAAAACACTACGAGTGCTCCATTTCATGCACTACACTACGCATGCGCCACTTCAGCTATGCCACTACGCATGCACCAACTGAAGCACGCCCGTGCGCATGCGCCAGTTGAGGCACATCATTACGCATGCGCCAGATCTGTACCATAACTACACATGCGCCAGATTTGGAACTACACTACACATGCGCCAGTTGAAGCACTCCACCACGCATGCGCCAGTTGAAGCACTCCACTACGCATGCGCCAGTTCCTGCACTGCACCACGCATGCGCTAATTCCGTCATATCAATACGCATGTGCCAATTATGGCACAAGTTTGCGCATGTGCCATTTCAGGCACGGCGTCTACGCATGCGCCAATTCTGACACATCAGTACGCATGCGCGAGTTGAGACACTGCAATACGCATGTGCCAATTACGTCAGAAGACTGCGCCAATTGTGGCACTGCACTACGCATGCGGCAGTTGAGGCACTGCACCACGCATGCGCCGTTTCAGATATGCCACTACGCATGCACCAACTGAAGCACGCCTGTGCGCATGCGCCAGTTGAGGCACATCATTACGCATGCGCCAAATCTGTACCATAACTACGCATGCGCCAGATTTGGAACTACACTACACATGCGCCAGTTGAAGCACTCCACCACGCATGCGCCTGTTCCTGCGCTGCACCACGCATGCGCTAATTCCATCATATCAATACGCATGTGCCAATTATGGCCCAAGTCTGCGCATGTGCCATTTCAGGCACCGCCTCTACGCATGCGCCAATTCTAACACATCAGTACGCATGCGCGAGTTGAGATACTGCAATACGCATGTGCCAATTACGTCAGAAGACTGCGCCAATTGTGGCACTGCATTACGCATGCGCCAGTTTAGTCACTCCACCACGCATGCACCAGTTCCTGCATTGCACTACGCATGCACCAATTCAGATTAGCCACTACGCATGCGCCTTCCAGGAGCTCTACTACGCATGCGCCAGCTTCTTCGCTGCACTACGCATGCGCCAGATGTGGCAAATAAATGTGCATGCGCCTGATCCCGTACAGCACTACCGCTCTGGCAGTGCACTACGCGTGCGCCAGCTCTGTAACATAACTACGCATGAGCCCGTTTCCGGAGAGCACTACGGATACGCCAGATCTGGCGCATAAGTACACATGCGCAGTTTTGACTCAGAAGTAAGTATGCGTCACTTTAGATACAGCACTACGCACGCACTCGTTCTGATTCATCAGTACGCGTGCACCAGATCCGTCAGAGTAATACGCATGCGCTTCATCCGGCAGAGCAGTACGCCTGCGTCACTTCCTGCACAACATTACGCATGCGCCAATTCCGGCTCTATAATACGCATGCGCGAATTCCAGCACTGCATTACGCATGCGCCAGTCTCAGAGCAACAGTCCGCATGCGTCAATCTGGATTCTGCTCTGCGCATGCGTCAGTCTCGGTGCACGCATGCGTCTTGATTTCCGCTACTCCGAATTGATACGGACACGGTTCTTCATTTTGACCACGCGGTGGCAGCAGAGACCATGGAAAGATCTTCTATGGGCTTGGTGTCGAGTTGTGTCACTTCCAGTCGCTATCCGTTCTCTCTTGCTGAGTAAAAGCACTAAGTTAGAGTGGGAAGTGGAAGTATAGGGAAAAAACAAAACAAAAAAAAATGAGAAAAGCAAGGAAAACTTCTCCAAACCCAGCAAACCTTTTCTAAGTACTTGTGAATATCTGTAAATAAATAAATAATCATCAAATTGATGTTGCCATGCCTTTTTTTTTTTCTCCCAGTGTCTGGGATGATGAACAAAGCTGTTATGAATTGGACAAATGCATGCAATGAAGCCAAGGATGGTTTGGAATGATTAACAGAGCAATGCAAAACAGCCGAGCAACGTTTTGTTACTGAATGATTTGTGATCAGTTCTTTCATTTGCAACTTTTGCCAGCATCTGCCTCAAGGTGTTCTGACTATGGGCAGCATGGTTGAGGGCTATGTTCCTCACTCAGTTCATTCATTTTTCCAGGCTGTTGCTAGTGAGTTGGTCCTCTTTCTTTGATATCTTGTTCTTTGGCACCTGTGTCTCAAATAAAGGTTCTATCATTGCCTTTGTTTGCTTTACAGTGCATTTGTCCACAAAGGCCAGCGCCACAAAGAACTATGATGCCTAAATGCTACAGTACATCACAAAGACTGCACCGGTACACGGAAGCCCCTATGACAAGAGAGGAGTGCTCTAGGAGCAGCACAAGAAGCTGCATACCTGAAGGAAGTAGAAAAGATACCAACAGACTTCCAGCTTTTATTTCCCCTCTTCTCTTATTCAGCATGATCATGTCAGAGGACTGTTTTGTGTTCTCCTTAGAAAGCTTTTCACTGTAAGAAATGGCATCCTGAAAGGAACAGAGACAGACAGATTGCACATTGAAATATTCCAAAACAAGCAATGTTGGAAAAAGTTGCACCTGAGAGGCTGCTTTCTCGTATGTGGAAAAGTCAGAGGTGAGGTATGTCTGGGGCTGATGAAGGGAGTGTCATTTGTTAGAGCAGTGAGTTCTCCATTTTGTCCCTGAAGATGCTTGAAAATGCCTTTCTTTCTAAACTGGACTTAAAGCCCCAATCCCCTGATTTCTATTTATACATGTGGAGGCCTCACTGTGTCTACATACTCTGAGAATGATGGCACTTTTTGCTGGATCCTCCTTTGGAACTTCTTGTATGGGATAAATCACGACAGAAGTTGACATTAAAGAATAAAGTATCAGCCTAGGGTAGTCCACATTGCTGAACTTATGTCAAAATCTGTGGGTCTATATCTCAGCAGCAGAAGTACTATCAGGAATCAAGTTTTCCTTCAGCTTCAGCAACTATCTACTTTGCATCACTTTATCAGTGCCGTCCCAATTGATCTTCATAACTGTTTTGATGTTATACATCACACTAGAAGTACCTCTTGCAAGCAGAAATTCAAGGCATACTAGTTCTATTCTTTCAGCAATACTTACTGAGGGTTTTGTAATTTTCTTGTGCATTGTTTGATCAGAGAAAAGCTTCAATTTTTATGTCATTTATTTAGGAATGAAGAACAACAATAACAACAGCCACTTAAACTCACTGAGGAAGGACTAAATAGTTGGATATTGAACCCACTTGACAGCCTTTAACATGGTCTCTGAAGTACTGTAGGCGATCTCTGTAACACTGAGCTTGATACATCCTGGTTATTGACTGAATCTACAGGAAAGAATCCCCAAACAGGTCAAATAAAAGACTTTTCCACAGATATTGCTACACAAAATGTTTAAAAACAAAACAAACAAAAAAACAAAAAACAAAAACAAACAAACAAATCCATCAGGAAGCCTTTGCTGTCTTCACTACTTCATCCTTATGTGCTCATAGGTAATCCAAATGAATTTGATATGCTTTCCTCTGTTTATATCCACTCCACTGGGACCAAAACCAGAAAACAAGTGCTTACTTTACTTTTCAAATTAAAGAGAAGTAATTACAATTCTAAGCTTCCTTCTGCTGCTCAGCTTCAGCTAAATAAAATGTAACGGAAACATGCTCATCTTACAAGATATACACAGTAAGAGAGATACAGTAAGTGTTAACTATTTATTCCACCAGTTGTCATCGTGTGAGACTTGAAATTACCCGCATGAAGAGCGTGGGCCTTCAGAAACAAAGCTAGGGAACAAATTGTAACTAAACAATCAAATGCACAGAAACACGTACACAAAGGTCACGTGGCAGATGCTCCTGCTGGAGAGAAGAGGGATGCAAAATTATAAGCCTTCAGAGTGGATTCTCTACTCCTGATTCTAAGAACAGAAATTAGATGAGGAACTGGACTACATTTAATGGCAGAGAGTGCTTTTTTTTATGAGTTGGGGATTGTGATTGTAGTTTTTTGTTTGTTTGTTTTGTTTGTTACGGGCAGAGCATGTGCTACCTAGGCAGGAACAAACATGGACACACAGGCCAAATAAAGTGCTATCAGAGTACAAAGCATGTATTTCACTTGCAAGCGTTTCAGCTGCAACAATGGAGAAAGATTCTTTTCATTACTCTCCTATAAATGTGTCCAACCTTGTGTTGAATAATCACACCATCCGTTCCATGTCCTCAACTCTCTGAATCCCTGGACAAATGAGAAGAGAAAGAGACTCTTACTCAGGTACACTGGAAGCCATGCTGCCTCTCTTCAGTTCATGAAAAATTGCAGTGGTAACACCACATGACGATAAATTCCTAACATAAAGACATATGACATGCTTCATATTGTCCTATTTCCAAAACACACGATCAGATGATAAAACGAGAGGTGAAGTTTTCTCAAATGCTGTTTTTACTCTCTGCAGCTTGAGGAGAGTTTATTGTTCATATAACAACAAAGAGAAGTAAATTACATACAGAGATTCTCTGTGAGAAGGAAATTCTTTGTGAGAAGGAGACTTAGCCAGCCTCCTCTCAGAAGAGGGAGGGCTTGTGACTATGTATAACCCTTATTTGGAGCCAGTTGTTGCCTTTCTTAGAAAAATTGTAACGTGATCAAAGGCTGAGCCTACCCTTTGAAACATAGCATGACTAATAAGGTGATCTGCAGAGAAGAGGTTCACTGACAGTTACTTGGATTGTAAGAAGACAGATGATGACAGCTGGTGAGTTTATGTTTTTATCATCATGGTTGTCTGTGCTTCTGTTCTTCCCTTGGTTCCATCTTCATGCACGTCAGTGCTGCAGCTGTGTTGATTAAGTTCTGAGAATGAATTTGTGCTCTTGTTATTTCAGCCTTGTATAGACCCAGGTCCTGTTTGTAGGTCTACCCAACAGAGACAAGTGAGGAGTTTGAGCTTTAATTGTTTATTTGTTTTGCTTACCCTTTTCTGATTTGATTGAGGCAGTTCAACAACTTCATTTTAACTCTTATTGAATCTTTAGTACTGTGCTTAGCAGGATGAGATGCAAGCGATGGTTATGTTGCGTTCAGCTATCAGGATTAGTTTCTAATTGTCCAGCTGTGTTGCAGCACAAAATTAGAAAGCCGTCCTACCAACACTCAGCTCTACTCTGCATTTTTCCTACCTGATTTACTCAGTACCAAAACTGTAGTTGTCGTCTTCATAACTGTTCTTCCCAACCATTGAAACACATGTGAAAAGGGACTGTCTGCAAGCTGAGTTGAGTTTCCCAGGCCACTGACAGTTTTCCTGATAAGCTGCTTTGTCTCCCTGGCTTTCTATGTGAAAAGACTGACAAAGTCACAAGGAAACATTAGCTAAAAAGAGCTGGATAACCTACCTTCCCCTCAGCTGCGGGTTTTGTTACCCCCTCTTTGGCATGTGCAATTGTGGAGAAAGTTGATTCAGGGCTGAAAGCAGTATGGGAGCAGTTAAGTCAAAGTACTGGAATCACTGGGGATGACAGCAGTCTTTGAGTTCCAGGCCTTTTTTGCTGCTGCTTTTCCGAAGCCTTGGTTAGTCTGGGCCCCTTATATTTCCAAGGTGATAAAGCTCCTCTCCCTTTCAAGCTTATTATGCCTCTGTGGTGTACTTCAGGTACAGGCTTGTAGTTCTTTGGCATACAGGGATGTGCAACCCAGCTGGGATCCTGTTTTGATCAAGTCATGACTGCCACAAATGGAAAGAACTGAACGCTATTTACTAGCTTTAGGCAACTCTTCTCCTTGAGCAGGTTACTAACTCTGATTTGCTGTGTAGTTTTGGTAAAAAACATAGGTAGGGGAACCAGACAGAGCTCTCTGCTCATATTTTTTCCTTTTCTTTCACAGGTCTCTACTAATAAAGGATCTTCCAGCTGTTCTGCTGAAGGACAGACTTCTTAAGAGTCAGCCAATTGCAGTTCTCACAACCCTGTCAGCGTCAAATCTGATATCATCTTTTATTCCCATTTCACAGATTATGAAATGTAAAATTCTCTTTTGATCTTGATCCCTGCCCACCACATTTTCCACCTCTCAACTTCTATGGGAACTGTTGAATCACAGCCTGAACCACTGCTTGGTCACCTGAGGCAAGCAGTGAGTCAGCCACAGGAGCACAGGTGAAGGCAATTCACCATGTGGCTGCACCTCTCCCAGAGCCCATTTAAGGGCTAACTGCCCCTGGAGAAGGATCTCTTTCAGGAGATCCTTCTTTTCAGCTCTCTTTGGAGTTTTTACTGCAAACCTAGGATGCAGGTGAGTATTTCGTTTATTTTTGATTATCTCTTTCCACTGTGATAATCTTTCTAGTTAGACAACCTGTAAAATACCAGCTTAACCATGCCACTCTGCTAATTGTATTTGTTGATTGTACACAACTCTCACTTTACACAGCTAGGATGCTCCTGAGGATGAGGACTGTCTCCACGCTCTCATTACAGCAAGTATGATCGAGACTTGGTTCTCTCATTGTATTGGTTAATTCATTAGCAAATGTTCTGCAGGAAGTTAGTCTGGAACTGATGTTTCCAGATATTCTGGATCTTGTGTGAACATACTCTCTTTCAGATAGGCATCCTCTTAAATTTGGACTAAAAATTGTATACTGATCATGAATTATTTACCAGCACTCTTCTGGCTGCTCATGGGCTATGGAGAGTATTTGGGAATGCAAATGAGGCAATCTCATTGTTTCGCCTGATCTTAAAATCTATTGAATGAAACTTATAGTAATACTGTAATTTTCAATCATTCCTAATAAACTTAAGCAGTGCAGAAGCTATTTCTAAGTGCCTTCAGAATGTCTGCTGTGTGGCAATTACTTAAGAAGAATACAGTAAATAATGTGGAATGGCCTTCTGATCTCAATGTTCACTTACCATTGCTGAAAACATACGCGGTGACATAGTGGTTCTAAGTGACACTGGGCATCTTGTTACAAAGCTTGGTGCTTCATAAATACACGGAATCGTCATGCTGCATCATCATTTTCCTCTTCTCGGCTATATACTCTGTTTGTTTGCATTTGGTGGAAAATAATATCCCTTCACCAGAAAGAGCACAACATCTAAGCTGCAACTCATATTACTGCATTTAATTTACTAATGCTGTCATGCAGCTCCTGCAAGTCATAATTTACTGTGGGTATCATCACAGAACAACCTTGCTGGCCCACTAATTGTTACTGGGTCCAGAAAAATGAGTTGCTGACCTTTTGCAAGTGCTATTTCTGTTGACTGCTGAAAACATTCAGAACAAAGTTACATGTTTCTTAGGGGCGCAAGCCAGACTCTTATCTGATTGCTAGTTCTCCAAATCTTGCATGTCTGTAATGACAGCACCAGGTATGTCAAAGAAGTGCTCAGTTTATCAAGTATATACTCTAAGGAAGGGTGAGCTTCAGACCTTGCCGAGCAGTACTGAGATAACATTTATTCTTTCTCTTTCACAGTTGGTTACGGTGAATCATGTTAATGTAGCTTACAGTGTGCTTTTAACAGAAGAGCAAGTTTGCATCTGCCTGTATGTTTCTATGTAGACATACTGCTGACCAACACACAGCCTGCTTCACTGAGAGGTACTGTTGGTGGGGATAGCCCAGTGCTGGTCTGCACTATAAGGACTTGATTATGAATACAATAGTGAGAAGTAAAAAAGGCATTACTTATTCCACTGGTTCCAGGATAACAGTTGTTGAACACCTGTGATTCTGTTCTGTATCTCAACTCTTCTGGGTATTACTTGTCCATGCTAGTTCAGAGCTAAGATCTCAAGCTTCTTCATCAGTACAGGATAAAGGTAAAGGAACTGCCAGTTTCATAGTCCTGCAGATCATACAAGAAAACCCCATCTTTCTAAATACAGTGGGGAAAAAAGAGTCCTGTGAAACATTAGATAGGAAATCTCAAAACCAGAAGCATATGGAAGTTCCCTGTATTTTTCAGAATGAAGGATGATGAAGTCATATTAGCTAAACTGCATTGGAGAAATCTTAAGTATTTCTTTGCTAAGGATTGTATCATGAGGGGGGCACTCTCCTAGCTGTCTTCTTTTGGAGCAGTAGGGGGGGCAAGCTGAAGCAGCACAAAGGCAACAGTTCTGATGCTAGAAGACTAGAGGAGGGCTATGCAAAGCTGAAATTCCCACCCAGCAACTTAGTTTCTGGTACTGTAGACAGAACAGTCCAGCAAATACATAGCTTACTGTGCTGTCTCTAAAATGAGGATAAAGATCTTGCTATTCTTAAAGGACTTGCTAATCAAATTGTGGGAAGGTATATATGTTATCTTTAAGTAATCAGGGGTTAAACTGATTCTATATAAAACAAACTGAAGCAAGGTTTTGGGATGTCAGTGCTGCTCTCCAGATGTCAGTGTTCCCTATCCCAGTGTTCATTCCTTAGCTGGGTCTAGTCTGTCTGTTGTTCATAGAATAGTGGCTTTCAGTTCCTCATACTGGCACTTAAGAAGTGCCTTAAAAAATGCTTAGTATCAGCTGTGATTAAAGGTTTTTGATGAAGCAAAACAAAAGTGAGAAGAGAATGGTTTTATCTGCCTCTTTCTGTGAATATCTTGTAAGCATAGAAAAATAATACAATTAGTCTAGATAAGTAACACAATTCTTTGTTACTCAGCTATTTTCAATCTTGAGCAAGGCTCATGACTTCTGCTGAAGGTCACAAATTTAAATTAAGTTGTTGACCTATGGGTTAAACTGGCATACTAAAGCAAAAGCATAACTGCTTCCTCTGGTGAAATGTAAAAATATTTGGCAAAAGCCTGGAAACTGTTGTTCACATAGCTGTGCGAGGAAGAGGGAAGTGGTTTCTAGAAGCTTCCATTTCTCAAAGTCAAGTTCTGTGCAGTTGATACACAATTTTCAAAATCAAGTCCAAAGCCTGCATTCAGATTTTAGCAGTATAGCTAAAAGTCTCAAATTACTGCAGGAACTAGTTAAATAACTACAGATTTATTTTCTGGTATTAAAGCTGAAACTGGAGTGCTTACTGTCAATTTAAATTATTGGCACAGCACATACATATTTACCTCTATTAAAAGCCTCAGGTCCTTTCTGCCATTATGGTTAATGTGAATATGCAAGGCCTGGGTTCTTTCTCACTCTTCTTCAGTGAGGTCTTTTCCAGTCCTTCAGGAGTCATATGGCTAACGTTAGTGACAGCACTTAGGTCACATGTGACCTAACATAAGTGACAGCACTTAGTAAATGTTTGACTATTGCCAATTGCTCTTAGTCACGGGTTTAATGAAAGTTAAATACGTCACCTATGTCACGTAGACCAAAAATGCACAGTAGGCAAGGGTTAAATAGGCTGTTAGCATGTTTTAACACTTAGGATTTCCCTGCAAAACAACAGGACAGGTTGTAGGAAGCTGGGAGGGATATGGAGCCGGAAAAGCAAATAATTCTGAGGGTGTGGGTGTGTGTGTGGGGGGGGGAAAAACTCCAGTCAGAAGAATAGGCAAATGTACATACTGATGGGCCCTGATCAAATGGTGGGAATCTTATGTTGTGCATAGGCATATGTTGAACAGTTTGCTAAGAATATGTGAGGAGCTCATCAGCCAGCATTATCACTCAGGAAAACTGCTATAAGTCTCTTGCCCGAGAAATGGCTTAAGAGCCCTGGATAATTTCAGTCAAAATTGGAGTAGTTTATGAAGAGCTTGGGGAATGCAAGGCAAGATAATGGGGTACCTAGCTGCCAATTACACCCAAAGCATGAGGAAGAGCAGCGTGTTGCTGGTCTCTTAACATTCCTGAAATTCTTCAGAGGTTTGGCAGAGGTATTTCTTAGAGCAAAGAGGAGCAGACAACAATTAGCTGATTGGAGGAACAAAAACGCCAGCCATTTGGGAATTTTTCATGTCTTTTGGCAATTTCATGGCCATGGGAGTGTGCAAGTGTGTTCCATCCTTAAAGGATGTCAAGGTGCTGACTGCAGACCTGTTGCTTCCTGTAGTATTGGGTGGCCCTGCTCCTTTCACATGTGGAATCCAAAGGTCAATGACTGTGGTAGCAATTTTTCATCCTTCCTCCCAGGGATTTGCTTGTGAGATCCTCAGCCTGGGTAACTCTCACAGCATAATGGGGACCCACAAGGCTTTCGGTTATTTCTCTTTTTTGCTCACTTGCACCCAGTCTTAGATTTTTCAGTGATGTCTCTCACCTCTGTGCCCTAGACTGGGTAGGCTGAGTGCTGTGGAAAATAATAGCTAATAATAAGCCACATTTTAAGATGCAGTGTATGATGAAGCAGGTGCTAAGTAGGAGATGTGATTAAGGAACTGGTTTTGGTGAAGTGACAGTAGATTTTTTCCACCTCTTCTGTAACAGAGCACTCTGGGACAGGTGCATTCAAAAAATGTCCCATTGCTGAGGCCTTTCCCTTGCCTGGCAGCCCTGTATAAGCTGGTGCTGGGCCAGAGTATCATGTTGCCTACTGCCATGAAAAGCTAGAACTTTGATCTGGAAAGAATTGGAACTGCCCATGGAATGCTGTCAGACACATGATCGGATAGCAATTTGCTGAGAAGAAGATGACTGGGCCTCAATGTTATCTGAGATCACTATTGAGGAAACAAAGTTTGCAACCATGGCAGCAACTGCTGCCTCTTAAATGTTATCCTTGACAGGGCTTGGCACCCCAGTGTGTTGTAGAGACTGTTAGCTCTGCTAGTCCTTTTTGTAATGAGTGAACATGGCAAAAAAAGTGCTGAAAGACCTTGTAGGAACTGGGAGTGGCTGTTCTTTTTGATGTCTGTAAGTTACACCTGCGCATTTATCTGCAGACATATGCTTAGTGCACACACACTGTTATTTCTCTACCACCATTATTGTGGTGTTGTGATAATCTCCAGTGCCAAGAACAGAAAAGTTGCCTGTCAGTTATGCTAAGCACCTGAAGACTCTTGGCTGTTAGCCTGCACAAGGTGATTGTTATCTTCTACTATTTTCAAATAAGCTTCTCAGAGCAAAACTAATGATTCAGATAAGCTGCTAAGATCATAAATGTTTCTAATATTAATAATGTTTATAGTCCTTTATTTAGTTGCTGAAATATTGTAATTTTCACAGCTATCCAGCTATGAAACCTCATCGGAAAACAATTTTCAACTCACCTGATTCTAGGATCTGTTTCTGTTATTTAGGTTAACCAAAGTCTTTCTACATCTAAGGCACCTCTCTAAATCCTTGGTACATAAATACTAGTGGATTACTTTGTTCTTAGGCTAGCTATGTTAGTAGGACGTATTTTTTTTCAAGGTTTGAAATGTGAACAACTTCAAATGCTTTCTAGAAGCAATTTATGTTGCTTGTGAGAATTCTCCGGCTCATTCTTCAACTCAGTCATTCACATGCATGGAAAAAATGGTGAGTTCCTTTCTCTCTCCATATCTTGTGGGAGAGCAAGGATGGTAACACTTGACAAAGAACAGAAAGGTCATCTGAAGTTACCAGATTAGGGGCAATAAGAAACCAGATGAGGTTTAACAAAAGCAAGTGTAGAATCTTGCACTTGGCAAGTATCAGAACTTATTCACAGTGGTGGTGATGAAGCAGTTCTGAAAGTAGCAGAGGAGTAAAAAGTATGGTGACAAAAAAAAATCAGCAAAGTAGTTCCTCCGCTTCAAACTTTCTCTGATTAAGGAGCAAAAGGATGTCACATTTCTGTTCTGTGCTCTAATGAATAAAGAAACATGGTCAGCAGGTTGTGGTAGGTGATTCTCCACTCATAGGGAAAGGTGCATGTATGTGCATTTGTCCAGAAGTTGTCTCAGAGCCAATTATCTCCCTTTGTCTTCGTGCCCCTTCAGGAAGGAATACGTTCCATTTACTTCGGCATCGTCGTGCAAGCAACCCAGGAAAGACGAAATGACGACCTTTTTGCTTGCTCTCCTCATTCCTGCCCGACCGCCATCTCCTGTTCACTCCCTTCACGCACAAGCTCTGCATCCTCGACCTCCTCCAGGTCCGGTTCCGTAACACCGCCTGCAGCCCGCCACGCCCGGCCTTTCCTTCAAGGGCCCCGACAGCTGTGAACCCCCATTGCCCCCGCCCCTTCTCCCTCCCTTTTTCGTTTGTTCCCTCGTGAAATTACATCTCCTCTGAAGGAACACGCACTGAGTCGGGCGGCCCTGGGCAGTCACTCAGCTCCTGGTTTCGTTGTCCCGGTGCCCCGCTGCAGCACGGCACTGCTGCGGTGACGCCGCCGGGCGCCCCGCAAGGTCTGCAGAGCTTTGTGTCCGCACTATGGGAGCGAACCGGGCTCCGGCGGCCGTGGGGGCAGGCCGATGCGGGGGTTGGGCTTAAGGGCGGCTAGGGGGAGGCTTTGTGTGCGCTTCGAGGGGACGAGCAGGCGGTGGCAGCAGGGAGAGAAGATCTGTTCGGATTACTGCAGCCGTCGGCTCCCGAGTTTCTCCCCGCGCCTATTCGGCCGCACCGCAGAATCTGCGGGCCGTGAACACCATGGCCAGCGAGATCGACAACCTGAACAGCCACGAAGCAAAGACGGTATGCGAGGCGTTGGGGCGCTATGAAGACACGCTGCGGGGCGCTGTCCGGGAGATCCACGTGGACATTCAGGTGTTCAAGCAAGGCGTGAACCGGCAGGTGGATGAAGTGCTGCGCCTCGCTAGCCCCCTGGCTCGCACCGTCTCGGAGCTGCAGCAGGAGAACCAGCGCCTACGGGTGCAGCTGGAGCGTCTTGCTCGGCAGGTGGAGGCCCTTAGCCGGTCGGCGGGGCTGCCGCAAGAGTGGCAGCACGAGGCAGAGAGGAGCCCTCCAGCTGTAGGACCCGGCTCTCCAGTGCCGGCTTCTTCTGCAGACAGGTTCTCCACCCTTGCGAAGCTAGCAGTGTCTGGTCGGAGCCAAGTAAGTGCTGGCTGTGGCTGGGGGGGCAATGAAGGGAGGGTCGTGAGGATGCATGAGCACTTGATATGAGTGGATGCTTCTACGCTGAGCTGTAGGTAGCACGGGGGAATGTTTACATGGAGCACCTCTTGTGCATTGAATATTTATGAGCTTTTGGAAGGTGCCTGGAGAAATGGCCTTGACTGTTATGCCATCTGGAAATGTTTCTGATTATGGTGCTACTTGGCTAAACTGAGATCTTGCTTAGAGTGGTAGTGATCTCTCAGTTGAGTGTGGCTACAAGTAAAAAGAGAAGTTATGGAAGTCTCAGCTATCAGTATCTATGTGTAGATGAATATCTGTATATCCTTTCCAGATTCAGGGGGGACCTGTGTGTGCCAGCAATGCTGTTTGTCAGTTGCCAAGCTCACAAAAGAGAAGAACTCAGCACATATGTAGCAAGCAATAATGTGCTTACCTAACATAGTGACTTAGTGTGCTGAAGTGTGACAGTTTTGAGGCACAAGTGCTGTGCTGTACTACTATGGCTCAATTTTAGAGAGGTATGCCCCATGCAAGCTGTCATGGTCTCCGTGTCCTAAACTACCACAGAGATGTTCTTCCCAGTGGTAGAACTGCTTCTCTGAGATGAAGCCTTATAATGTGGTGCATGGAAAGCTCAGTTAGTGGGAAGTTCATATGGCACTCAGCTTTGTGTAATACTTTTCTAGTGCATCTGATCCTGTGGAAGGAGCTGAGAGTTCCTGTACAATCCTTAATGCCAAGAGATTGCCTCCAGACAGTACATGGTGATTTTTATATAACTATGTTGTATTAGAGAGCTAGCTTTCAAAACTGGCAGCCTATTTCATTTAATATTAATCTATCTCCTGCAAGATTCTTAAAGGCTTGGACATGGAAAGTTGTGGGATTGGCTATCCAGGCCGTGGGGATGAAAAGTAAAAGCTTGGCAAGTAAGCTACTTTGAGGTTATTTGGGTGCGATTGAGCAGAGTCAGTATAACATTCCAGCCCTTTTACTTCCCACCAACCCAAAAGCATTTGGCAACAGCTGGCCAAATGAAAAGGCAAAGCAGCCATGTGCAGTACTATTCCAATGCTACTGTAGCAATTGCTGCCTTTTCTCCCAAAAGATTAATATGAACAGCTTACACAACTTCTGGATTGTTTGTTTGTTTTTGTGCTTTTTTTTCCTCCATGGAGCCAGCCACACTTAATTAAGTTGCAAGAAACTGAAGTAAGCTCAGTGCCAGGGAAGGGATAAGAGGAAGTGGTACCTCATACAACTCATTTTCGCCGTTGCCACTGCCTATTTGTAGTGGGTACTCCATGCTCTGTGATGAGCTTTGCATTGAGGCTATGGTATTATCCAGTTTTAGATATCAGTCTAGGCTGAAACACAGAATGTACTTCTGTTTTGTCTGGAACTTCTTACTTAGCTTTGAGGGTTCAGGGAAGATCGCTAAAGTACTGGTAGCTCCCCAGTGTCCTGCCAGCAATTTTCCCCACAAGGATGGATGGCTTCCAGGGTTAGCATAGCTGACTGAAAAGGAATCTCAGTACTGAGAACCATGGGAGATGCAGCTAAAGCTACACACACCAAATGCATGCGGAGATTACAGCCTCAATCAGAAAAATTATGTAATGTGGCTGTGCTCAAATGACTAAGGAGCAAGCCTTGATCACTGTGTTCGTCACTAAGTTTGTCTGTGGTAATGAAAATATTCCCTGAATCGTCTGAAATTTCTATTTGTGCAACAGAAGCACTTGAAACAGAGTACCATAAATGCCACCGTGTTTGTTTTCAGATAAATCAGTGCTTGTGATTAAAAACTGATAAGACTTCCTTCCACAGCAAATGCTTTTATAAGTCTGAGATAGGAGAGGCAAAAATACATTCCTGGAAATAGCAGCAAATAAGATATACTCTTTTGCTCCTGAAAAAGATTTATTAGTTGGGTTTCTTTCTAGTGTGTAGTTGATGTAGTTCTTATCCCAATAAGGAGTTGAGTTCTGTTCCCTTCAACGCTTCTATCAAAATACTCTGGATAAGAGTTTCTTTCTCAGGGTGAAGAACAGGTGTTGGAGATTCTGAGCATCTTTATTGTGTGAACTGTTGTTTTCTAATATTGCTAGATTACTTTTCAAGGTGATTTCATTGAGAAGAAAATGTTGCTAAGGAGTTCTGAGCATAATTCAAAAGTAAGGACACAGATATTCTTTTAAATATAATCTTTGACTAGTCTCTGCCACACTGTCCTTGAAATCTGATGTACGACAGTCTACGTGCTCATTTAGATGGACCCACTTGCCTTTCTGTCTATCAAGTGGGCTGGACTAACAAGATAATAATTTATTAGCCCCCATTTCCTGCATGCGACACAGCAGTGATAGTGTTACAATGGATTTGTGTTATCTGCCTGAGATTTATATTGCACCCAAGAACAGGGTTCTCCAGGTACTGGAGAAGGCTGCTTTGGGGGTGTAGGGTGGGGAAGGGAGCATGTTCTTTGTACGTTTGCTCCTTGTATTGTCTTTTCTTTTTCCCCCTCCCCTTTCTGAGGTATGTTGGTTTTTCATTTGTTTGTTTTTCCCTCTCTGCAGATGCTTCAGTGTCTGACTGACTTCTGCAGAGCAGGATGGTTCAGAAAGTAATTGTAATTTGTTAGTTTTAGTATCAGGTGGTCATTTGTATCCAGGGTTGTTACACTGGCAGTCTTATTTGCCCTGTTCTTCCAAGAAATTGCACATGGAAAATTGCTCACCTTTCCTTTCCCATCTTGGGATATGGATGGATTAGAAATTTTAATAATGAAAGAGAATTACTTTTCGTATTTGCAGTGCTTTAGTAAACCCACTTGTTCAATTGCTACAGCTGGATCCGTAAATTTCTGTTTATTTCTAAATTTCTTTCTTAGCTTAAACTTCAGCTAAGTAGATCTTTCTGAAAAGTCTGAATTACTGAAACTAAATAGAGATAAGATCTCCTATCTCTTTAAAAATAAACAATAACAAAGTGTGTTTAAAAGTAGCTCTGCGGAACGTTCCAAGGTCTTTAGATTATAGCTGCTGAGCTGAGAGGGAACATCCAAATCCACGATGTCCAAAGCACGGACAGTAGCTGGTATACGAAACTAATGTCAGAACTATTGGGATTGGTTTAAAATTATGATATGTAAAAATTGAGATTAGCTTTTGCCTTCTGAGTTAATTTTTCTTAAAGTGTTTATGCAGCGCTTTTGGCACATACATTTTTCTTTTCCTTTTTTTTTTCTTTTTTTTCTTTCTTTTTCTTTCTATAATCATTGGAGACAGGAGATTTGTGTAAGGCTACTGGATAGCATAAGTTCAGGAGCTGGAACTACAGGGATTGAACAGGATTTTGAGTTAGTCATTCTGCAAACTGGATGTGATTTCTAATTATAACATGGTTACGTTTTTAAGAGAGATACATTTATGTATCAAATAATTCTTGCATCGTAGAGGCAATCTTGCATGAGACCGGAACGCTATTTTAATATGTTCTGTGTGGTTTGGATGGTGTCGAGCAAATTGTAGTATAAAAAACAGCATAAAATCAGCATTACTTTGGAAGTAGTACCAACTTGTTCCAGTGATTTTTGTCATGTCAAAGAAAGGGACCTTGCTTTCTTTTTCCCTATTTGAAGATGTTAATTTCCAAAAAATTCTCTGCTCTTATGGTTTTATGTTTTTATTTTGGCAAAAGATTTGAGAATAGCTTTTTAGCTATTCAATACAACACTTGTTTTTGTACTCAGTGATCTTTGTAGGTCCCTTCCTACTGAATTGTTCTGCTCTGTTCTGTCGTTTTTGTGTCTGCAAGGAAATACAGTATAAACTTGACTGTGAATTCTTGTGTTTCCATTGTTTGTAGAAGCACAATATTCTGAGCTCTGTTCTAATTGCAAAATAATTTGAAGCACAATGAAGGTCATGTTTCATTTTTTTCAGTTACATCTCCTGACAGGTCATTAGTTCTGTACTTTGTTTCTGACAATTTTTGGTCAAAGCTTTCACTGCTAGTTACCTATAATGTTGTTCTCAGCAGCTAGCTTTGCATATCTTCTGTGAAAAACAGGGAGAACAGCATAGAGGTCGAGGTACCTTTAGCAGCTAAAATAGATAGAATTTGCCCATTACAGTCAGTGTTTGTGGTGTTGGGAAGAGTGCATCTGTTGAATACAAAGGCTGTGGAATTCTAAGGGTAGAGGACTTTTAGTGAATTAGAGCCGTCCCTCTATTCCTTCCTTCCCGATGCTTAGTTTTTCATTTTTAGAATGTGAAAATTGTGGCAGAGCTCTGAAAAGTTCTGATCAAATCTGAAGTTTGGAGGATGTACCTATGAAATTCAGCTTCCATCAATTCCAGAGAATCTTGACTGATAAAGGCAGTAGGAGAATTATCACTTGCTTGGGTCCTGTTCATTTGAAGATACTAAGTTGTTGAGTTACAATGTCATGTAAACATCTGTGATTAAAAGGTCTACAAACATGTCAGCCCAAATTCTTATCAGGCTGGATCTAGATCAGTCTGGTTTTTAGATGGATAAAAAGAGATGGTACATTTCCACTTTTTTTCCAATCTAGTGTTCCTACCCTGAGCCTAAGCTTCCTCTGTCCAGGAATTTCTCTTACCTTGAATCAGGCTAATAA
The DNA here is from genome assembly GCA_030408155.1 of Lophura swinhoii. NCBI lineage: Eukaryota > Metazoa > Chordata > Aves > Galliformes > Phasianidae > Lophura > Lophura swinhoii. The sequence goes on from CM059473.1 coordinate 10,365,922, forward strand.
ACTGCACTTGTCATGATGAGTCAGTAAGAATTAGTCAGTTCTTCCTTGAATAGAAAAGTCTGCTCACCTAGTCTTGTCTATTTTTCCTGGTGCGACCTCTGGAGAAGCTGTATATGTGGACTATAGGATTTATTTCTGTCATCTCCAAAGTCTGGAGAAGTTTGAGATTAAAGGTGGTAACTTAGACTCATTCCTTAACTATGATGAGGCTGTCACATAAACAGTCTGCTGATTTCCAGGGATTGAAGTGCCTGATAGGAGACTTTAGTTGGCAACTTCCCTCAAAGCTGAGGAAAATATCATTTAATTCCAAAAGTTGAGAGCATTGAAACTAGGAAAACTATGTGTTTTCTCTTCAAAAACGCATTGTTTGTAGGTTGTCCTTGACTCAGCCCTGTGGAGAAGGACCTGGGGGTCTTGATGGATGAAAAGCTTAACGTGAGCCAGCAGTGTGCTCTTGCAGCTCAGAAAGCAAATGGTATCCTGGGCTCCATCAGAAGAGCGGTGGCCAGCGGGGACAGGGAGGTGATTGTCCCCCTCTACTCTGCTCTTGTGAGCCCCTAGATGCTGCTGGATTATATTTTGCATATAAGTAAAGCTAAGTCAGAGCTGCACTGAAGCATTTTTCAAAAACAGTCATTGAATGATGTTCTTTGAATGGCTCCTTCTGAGGTCACTATTACAGCAGAGTAGCTGCAGTAGCTCTGAGACTGAGACAAATTGGCATCGCGCTGTTCTGAGCACCTTATTTTCATCAAGAAGTCTTCTATCAGTGAAGAAAGATCAATCCCAGGGCAATTAATGAACGAAACTGAGGAGGTGGTGGCGGAAGTTGAGGGACCTAGCTTCTGACACATATAAGTGATGTGAGAACATGTAATAAATGATTTGGATCATTCACATCTGAGTCCATGCATCAGACACTGCAGGTCTTGACCACCATCCATACTTTCCCCTTTTTCCAGTCTCAGGCTCATATTTGTTGTGTAGGGACACTGTGAGAGCAGGGGGGAAACTCCTTCTGTTGTTAGCAGAAATGAAGGACTGGTCCTCCTTCTTGTTTGTGTTACTGCAGTATGTTTCTTCTAGGTTGGAAGCTAGTTTAGTTTGTTTCCCTTTCAGGGATTTAAGACAAGGGCTGTTGGTCAGCTTGTGTCAGTTCACAATACCACCCTTTAATATCTCTCTCTGATTCCTGGATACTACAACTGTCTGATACCTTCCTCTTGCAACCTGGCCACTTGCTCGAAAAGTTCGTGGAGCTGGGCATGCTTGCGCTCATGATACCTACTTCTGCTCTCAGCCCCTAGGGGGACTTCTAAAGTTCTCCATGGTCAAAGATAAGGGTATCTCTAATGCTCCTTGGGAGATCTGCTTGGGAAAGGAATGCCTAGTCTAGGTTTCTGCCTCAGTCTGGCTGTTATGGTGGGCAGTGGCCATACTGGTTTCAATAGAAAACTCTTCCCTGCTTCTCCCTGATGAGAAGAAAGCAGGCTGCTTTTTGCCCTTACAATGTTCCCTCCAGAATTTTATACTTTTTCCCTAGAGTTTTTCATCAACCACATTATTGCTTTTCCATGTGTTTTGTTTTTTTTAATGTAAGTGTGATGAAAACAGGCGAAATCTAGCTTATAGTCCCACATATGTCATGAGGAAATGCCTGAAGGTTTATCTGCAATAAGAGAATGACAGAATAATCACATAAATTAGCAAAGCTCTGTTTGTTGCATCTTCTAGTTGTGACATAAAAAAAAAAGACAGGTAAGCAGATGTAGAACACAGCACTGTGTGAAACTGCTTACAAGAATGGTGCTCAGTATTCCAGTCTACCAGATGACTGTGCTGATATCAAGCCAAACAAAAAAAGAAAAGTGTGCATTTATGTGTTAGATGTTAACAACTGTGATTAACAACAGTCAGTCTTTCTGGTATTTTGATGCCAGACTTTAATTTGGTTCTCTAACCATAACCAGGCCCAATACTGAGATCTGCTTTTGCAAAGCTATCAGTTACAGATAGGTAATCATAGAATGTCCTGGGTTGAAAAGGACCTCAAAGATCATCTAGTTTCAACCCCCCCTGCATGGACAGGGTTGCCAGTCACTAGACCAGGCTGCCCAGAGCCATATACAACCTGGCCTTGAATGCCTCTAGGGATGGGGCATCCACAACCTCTTTGGGCAACATGTTCCAGTGCTTCACCACTGAGTGAAGTTATGTTTGAAGGATGAATTTAAAAGCAGAATCATGGAGCTGTAGCTGTACGACTGAGTATTCATCCTTTGTCGAACAATTTGTTGCTGTTTGTAATCTCTTGCAAGCCTCCTTCTACCTGCCAGTGATTATTAGAAAGGATGAGTTCTGACCTTTTTTTGATGAGAAAATCTCACATGTTTGCAGGAGCACAATCACTAAGAATCTTTCTGCAGTGTTTGTGGTTCAGCATGATGCCTTTGTGAACAAGGAGGACTAAAATATAACAAGGATGTTCTATTTTGATACTGTCAGAAGAGTCTCTCTTTAGTGTTGACAGACTGCTGGAAGGACATCTGCAGAGAACCAGCCTGCTATGGGGAAAGCAACAGAGTGATTGCCTAGCTGGCTAGGATCACTTACGAAGATCTAAACAAACATTATTCATCGGTGTCTGGGGACCTGATGGCACTCAACAGTGCAGGAGTAACTGCATGAGATACAAAGACCTGCAGTATACAAGCACACAGATTAAATGCTCCAGAAGTCAACTTGCACTGTGTACCATGAAGCCATCTCTACTCCTGCATTTGACCAGGAAGTTTGGTCATAATGTTTATTTCTTCGTATTTTCTTGAAATTCCTGTAAGTGTCTTGTAGGAATAATGGCATTCCAAAGTTGCCTGGATTTTCATTTAGGTGATTTTTTTGTTTGTTTGCCTGTTTTGTTGTTGTTTTACTATGATATAGTGTGAACACCTGCTGAAGCTACAAAGCTAGAGTTGTTTTCTCTCCTGTCAATTTTTTAATCCAGGTTTGCATCAAAATAAGGTTTTGTGAAAAGTGCTTCTACAGTTTTTCTTCAGAGATTACTCCATGTGCAAAAGCAATGCTGTTCAAGGCTGCTTCTTCAAGCTGAGCAGTCAGTTACAGAATACTCCTGTTATCTGACAATGTCTTTCTGCTCTAGTAGAAGAACTGAGGAATAACTGTGGTGCAGTTCTCACTAATGTCTAGTGGCCCTGATTGTCCTCAAAGCACAGAGAGGCGACTGAAGATCTTGTTTTTATGAAAATTCCTCTTTCAAGAAGTCTCTAAATGAAAGATATCCCACAAAAAACATTGGAGCTAATAGTTCTTTTGCTTGTAAGAGAGTTTTAGATTTTGGACCACTGCTATTTTAGGTGCATATGAAACTATATTGGGGCATGAAAGAAAGTTTGATTGTTCTTCTAACAGAGCTATAAGGCGCATTGTGCTAAAAGTTGTGGTTGTGTTTGGTTTTGGCTTGTTTTTAGAAAGCAGCATCTTTTACGTGTTTTAACAGTAAGTTAAACAGACCAAACTTGCCTTGTTATGTAACCTCCAGACCTTTATCTAGCAAAGCACAGAAGTGCGTATGTAACTCCAGCAAGATCACTGACTCAGAAACAGGCAGGAGAAGTAAATTAAACATCTTGTCTGGAAAATACTGAGTAAATCAAGGTTTTGTTTCCAAATAAATGGTTAAGTAAATACCAGATACATTCACCTATCTTTTCTCATATATAGATGGAAATTCTTGTCCTCTGAAGCATCTCAGATTTCCATGTGCTCCTAGTATGGTGGAGAGCCTTACTTTAACACCAGTCTTTCAGACTTTCTGATGAAATAAAAGGAGTAGAACAGGAAGATTTGATCTGGAGTTACAAATCTCATGTTTCTATTGTCTCTCAACTATTAGACAGGGTCTTCAGTTTATCACAGTCACAGTGAATACTGATAGCTTTATCTAACGAAAGTGGAAGATCCCTGCTAGTTGCATGGGCCCTGCTGGGACAAGTATGTGAGGATTGATATGAGTTGTACGTTGCCAGTGTTCAGTTTTCAAGTTCTGGCCTTTGGAATTAAATAATTCCTCCCATCTTGTATCATGATCACTAGTAAAGGAAGGCCTGTCCTTGGCTGGGGTTTCTGGATAATCTAACTTTTGATGCTGTTTAAAATTTAGTTGTGTCCATTTTCTGTTCTGACAGAGTGTAGACCTGGATGACCACCACAAACCTGAGTTTAGAAGAGTTTTTAGTTCTTCCATCATTGAAAATGGGCATCAGTCTTCATCAGGTAGGAACAGGGCAAGAACTGAAGGATTACTTAAAAAAAATACCTGATTCTGGCAGTCATAGAGCAGCTTTTGAATGCTGGAACCGTTAAAATCTGAAATGGTTTCAGAATGGATTTTGTGCTGCGGCTGTTTATTTCCTAATTAGGAGTCTAACTTTTAATGTTTAACTTTACTGTTAAGCATGCACTGTGGTGTTTCATAAACTGGAGACTATTATCTTAGTGCCCCCTGATAATAAGATCAGCTATTCTGGGTTCCATTAAAGCCTTACATCTCAAAACATTTTGCAAATTACCAATCTATTTCAGTCATCCTTCACTGGGGGCAGTGCTTCTTATCAATATTTTAGAGAAAACTGAGGTGCCCAGCATTTTGTGAAACTAAGAAAACAAGGATGCTGATTTCTAATCTGCATCATATGACTGGGTTGCACAGAGGAAGAGGAGGAGTTTATCAAATGTAGGTGCTAATGAATTAATAATCTGAAAAGGCTGTTTTTGCTGAATGTCATGTAGGACAGGTACCAGGATTGTACTTCAATTTCTGCAGAGTGCTGTAAATGGTATAATGTCCAAGAGGGAGAACTGGGTAGAATACTTCGATTGACTTGTAAAGTAAAGTTGCTGCATGGAAATTTGTTCGTAATTTTGTCACAAGTGTTATGTAGACTTATTTCCTTTCTGCTTTTCTCTAATTCACCAGGTCAGGCAAAAGCCTCCCATGAGCTGACCTCTTTTTACATGTCAGATTCTTCCCCTGAGGCCCATGCTCCTGCAATGACCTTACAGATGCCCCACCTTCCCGTTACTGCAGTAACCAGAATATCAGAGAAGTTTTCAGGAGAAACCGTCCATTCAGCAGGAACAACTAGTGCATCCACTGGCCTGCTCGGACAAAACCAGAGCAAAAATGAGATGGCATTGAAAACTTCCAACCAGTCAGGTAAAATACGGGGATTAAAAAAAAAAAAAAAAAAGCAGTCTGTTTTCTGAAGCTCTGTTTCATTTCATTACTTCAAGAAATTAGGGACATGGAGATTGTCCTGTAACCTAGAAGTAATTATGTAACCTTGCTTCTATGGCTTCCTTTCCATAATGGGACTCTCTGATTTGTAATACAGTGGCTCCTAGTTGGAGGTTGGGTTTATAATGTCGCATTTTCTGAGAATTTTTGTTGCCTAGTATAATTGAGTTCACAGTGCAACCTATATTCTAGTACAGTTACCGAAGAAGTATCTTGAAGTTAAGGGAGTACATGCTAACAGGTTTAAAAATTGTTTGGAGGGAGGAATGACTGACAGCAGATTGACATGTAGACAAAGAGTTATTGCAGAATTTTATCTGTAAGTTCATTTTTTAAAAATTAAAAAAGCTCATGTCATTTGATTTATAGTCAGGTAATTTGTCTTTGGGCTGTATTTCGTGTGTGTTTAGTGTTGGTGATGCTTTATTGATCAGAAACTATGGAGATAGATCAGATGGAATTGCCAATGAGAAACAGATTATTTGCAGGTTCATCCTTCAAATTTTATCTTATTCAAGCTAAGAATATAGGAACGCCTTTCTTTATTGCTTCCCTCCCTTACCCCCCATTTCAGTGAGAGCAGTGACTTCATCTGCCAGTGGAGGTGAGTATTCCCACCAGTGTATCCTTATGCAAAGCAGTTTGAGAAGGATTCCATGTTCCATATCTGGGGGATTCAGATCTGAGCATCTAGTTCCATTTTTTAGTTTACTGGGCTTTCCATCAGTTCAAGTGGGCACCTACCTATATTTGCATAGTGATATACATGTGTAGTGTTAGGCATTCTCTACAGTGGAAACAATAGGTGTCAGAAAAGTAGGTCGGAACGCAGTTTCACTGATGAATGTCTCAGATGATTGGAAAAATGTGACTGAATGCAAGCTAATGACAGCTGGAAAGTAGTGGGCCCACTCTGTGGATTTTAAAGCAAATTTATCTGAGCAGAAGAAGAGTAAGTAGTCTGCATGTGTAAATGTGTAAAAAGACAAAATGCCTTACGGACTTCTTATTCCAGTAGGAATAGATGAATTGAGCTTTATCCAAAACTGCTTCTGATTTATATCACCAAGCTGTTACCATTACACAATGTACTGGCATTCCACAGTGATCTCAAATCACATTCCTCCCTAGCTTAAAACCTGTGGGATTTGTACAGCTGTTTGGCAGTTGTTTGTGGTTCCAGATTCACTTCTGTATGCTGGCATTCAACAGAGCGTTATAAATGAGATGTCTAGTTGATCTGAGTCCCTTTAATAGGCCAGCAGGGAGAGTTCAGTGCCTTCGTAGAGTGATTTGGATAGCAATTAGGTTGAATTGCTTCTAAGATGTCAGTCTTTCATCTTTGTCTATACAAGAAGTTTTCAATAAATAAAGAAGCCTTGCACAAAAAGTTTTAGCTTTAGTGTGTTAAATCTGGACAAGTCACTCCATTATTCCACATTTGTGGTGCCTAGCTAGACTCTAGTATTGGGCTCTAAGATAGAAAGCACAAAAGATGTAACCTCAAAAGTGAGAAGAGGAAGGTGCAAGATTGGTTTTGAGCCACTTTTGGAGTATGTTCTACTTTAAAATTAGAAAAGTTACTAGTGTAAGACTAGATTGGGTAATTTAAATTATGCTGTCAATTGTGGTAGACGTCCCAATACTGCTTAGGTATGCCAAAGTGACTGTTGTGAGCTAAGTCATAGCACGCTTCTTTCCTTTCAGTGAGATATCCATGGCAGTATGCCTTCCTCTAAGGTCTGCAAAAGGGCCTAGAAGGATCTAATGTTCCCAACGCAGTTTTATCAAAGGCATTTTCTCACAGTCTTTTCTGGCCTGTTAACACAATCTTTGCTGCAGTGCAACAGTGTTGCTGTGGGAATAGAGCCCTGGGGAAAATCTCCCTCTGGCTTGTTAGTTTATGATCAGATGATGTGAGTTTATGACAGAGGCCTGCTGCTATTTACTGCAGTGGGTGAAAAGCGGTGCATGACTGTCTTATCAGGAAATGATTTGAAAAAGTATGAGGAAAGGAGAGAAAAATATTTCAACATTGATACATCCTCTTTTTTTTTTGTACAGTGAATGCCACATCTGTCACTAAGCCTGTCTCTACTGCAAGCTATGAGGCTAGTAGTGGAAAAAAAACTGGTGAAAGGTAAGCATTTATCTTGATGTTTTGTTAGGCCATTGTGTTTTGTATATTCTTGATGAGGTATCTTGCTGACTTAAAGAACAGGTGAGTCCCAGATGCTGTAATTTAAACCCATTAAAGTTTGTGAGCCTTCCTGAGAGCTTTGTGGAGCAGAGATGAGAAGGAAAGAGGGAAAGAAAACAAAAACCAAAACCAACAATCAACCTTTTGCAGAGCAGTTTAAAGCAGACTTAATTGTGGATTTCACATTTTTTTTATTGTGCTACTATCACTATACTACTCTGTGGTGGGTTTTTGTTAGGGGAAAAGAGATCTCAGGCCCTTTGAAAATACTTTCAAAAATAGTCAGATGTGTCAGTTTCTGCTTTGGACTTATATTTTGAAAGCCGGCAAATGACTGCCATTAAACATCCATAGTTTGGCTAGACTAGAGTTTGGTTTGTAGATAAGTGCATTGCAGGATACAGAAGACTTTGGCTACTACAATGGCTACTACATACTTTTTTTTTTTTTAATTAATACAGAGTCACAGTTAGTATAGTGTTATATGGTATGGCAATTACTACAGCCATAACCAGGCAATCCTGGCATGCAAAATATGCATCAAGAAAAGGGGGAGAACAGCCAATTTAAATCTCTTAAGTTGAGCTTGTTCATGCCTTGAAAATCATCCAGATTTTGACATAACGTTTCTTCTAAGTTTGTTCCAACATTTGATATACCAAGCACCTTGCGGATCTTGCTGTCAGGAGAATGACCTCCAGATACATCAGAACTTAACAGTAAATTCAATGTCACACTGTTTGCTTCAGTTTCTGCATCATGGGGAGCACTTTCAAAGCTATCTCCGGCTTACTTCATTAATAACGATGAAGTGGTTTACTGCTCAAATAAATACAAATGAAAATATAATCTTTTATATTAATCAAATTTTCAAGTTGCAATCAGTGAAGCATCACCAATGTGCTAAGGATTGTGTGTACTATAACTAAAATTTTCAAAATTACTTCCTGAATTACTGTTCAAGTTTATTTTTAAAATGTGAATTAAATCCTCTGGGAAACCAAGAATTGGAAGTTAAAGGGATTTAGTACTTCTGTGTGTCCACAACTTTTGCTTTAGTTTGTCTGTTTCCTTAAAGGTGTTGCTTTTCTTCTACTCTGGGCTGTAAAGCTTTGTGGCTTATGTCTCATTCCTAAAAGTACCTTAGAACCTTCCGTACTTGAGTGCTGTTGTCTATTAATAGAACTTTAACCTTCATTTAAATTGCTTTTGACCCCTTCACGTCCTCTTGAAGTTGCTGTTTTGACTGGCAACACTGGGCATTTATGCTGACTGCTGGCACTGCAGAGTGCTACATCTTTTTTTTTTTCTTTAACCACATAGTTTTCCTGTAATTCTTTCCTAGTGCAACTGACAGTTACTGTGGTGTGACACCCAAGCCTCACTCCTCTCCTCCTACTAGACATCGCCAAGTTGAAAGAAGGCGAGAACTGGTACGGTCTCAGACGCTTCCACGAACAACAGGAACACAGGCCAGGAAAGCACTTTTTGAGAAATTCGAGCAAGACAGTGGAAAGTATGTCATTCTCTTACATCTCCAGAATGGATTTGTTTATGGGAAACTAATTTGTTAATTGTTGCTAGCAGAGGACAACTTGGTGGAAAGACTCTTACAGTGTAGAATTTTGAGCTCAGGGGGCTGTAAAGTAACATAGATTTGCTGACATTGCAAATTGAGCCCTGGAAATTTACAGGTACAGATTTCTATCTTTGAAATTGTTTAGCTGAATAAGCTGATGCCTTTTATTGGGAGTGTTGTGAAAGCTTCCTTCTCTTCTTAAAAGAAGAGACTGAGAGCCTTCAGTTGTCATTTGTTAAGGAAGGAAAAACAAGGACTGCTCCTTATGCATCATGATGAGGGCATGATTTAAACAGAAGAGGACTCAAAATCCTGGCTTCAGTGAAATGAAAATTAGTTTTATTTGCAGAACCAGCAGGTTGAAGTTTTAGCCACGTGTTTCTCAACTATCACCTGATCAGGGAGTGATCTGAGCAAGGTTGCATAAACGTTGCTGACAAGTAGGTTTAAGTTATTCTAGAATGTAATTTAATCTGGTCTCTGTTAATTTTCCAGAGGAAAAGGACAATCCAGACCAAAACTGAAGAGATCGCAGAGTTTTGGGGTTGCCAGCGCTAGCAGCATTAAACAAATTTTGTTAGACTGGTGTCGCTCAAAAACCATAGGATACAAGGTGAAGACATTAGCACTTCCAGCTCTTTTTCAGAAGAACCTACTCAAAAACTGAATGTAAAATGTGCTAAACAGTGAGTTAACTTCCCCCAGGGTCACAGTGTTCTGACATCATGTAACATGTTGCATGGGCAACACTTCAGGACAGTCATTGCATGAATGAGATTTTGTATGTCTCTCAAAGCATTGCAGCAGCGTTTGCTCTGAAAGCTGACACTTCTGCGGTTACATATGTGGACTTCACTATACACGTGTTTTTCTTAGATGCAGACTGTGATTTTTGCATTCTCATCACATAAAGTCTGACTAGTATCTTGCCAGTACATAGAACCTGTCTCATTTTGGCTACACAGAAGACCAAGTTATTCTCTTCTGATTTTAGATAAGTGAATTTATTTAAATATTTGAGACAGAATCACAGCATGTTAGTGAATTAATTTCTGTAAGGCAACATCACAGTAGATAAGAGAATTCAGGAGAATTCAGAAAAGAGATTTTCAGTAATTTTACCTAGCCTTAAGCCATAATTCCCAAAGCAGTTTCAAGGGGAAAGAGAAAAATTTTCCAGTTCTGTGGGTTTTTTCCCAGTAATGCATGTTTTTCAGCACTTTGTAAAATGTGCTACATCACAGTATCCTTCAGCAGAGCTAATGAACGTGACTATTAGTTATTTAAGAGGAAATCTGGGGTTCAAATTTTATATGATGGGAAAGCAACGCTAGCAACCAAAATATATTTTGTTTCATTCTGGTAGTTGAAAGTAACAAACATTAATTCTAAGAATCGGGGTCTGCAGTAGACCTAATTCTTCCTGTATTTCTACTAATCTGTGTAATAAACAAGCAATGATTTAGGCCTTACAGAGCAGCAAAGTAAGCAGGTCTTTGTCCAGTATTACTTATTATCACAAGGTGAACCATTTTTCAATTATAAATACTTCATAGGCATAAGCAATGTCCTCACTGTACACAGACACTGAGCTGGTACATTGGGCCTGCTCCAGAGCTCACTGAGTTTCACAAGATTCTTCACAGTATTTTACTGGGTTTTGGGATCAGGAACCTTGAGTGTATGTTTGCTTTGTATCTGGACATGTCAGGCAAGAGGCTTTCATTACTGAGCATGCCCTTTCTTCTCAGAATACAATTAATGTATTGGACATGCGCAGGGAGGAAGAAAAAACATAAAGTCTGTACTCTGATACTCTAGTCAGTGGGAGAACAGGACAGAAAACTACAGTGAGTGAAAGCAACTGCTCTTCCATGTTCTCCAGCGCTATATTAATGTGTGTTTTTTCCATCACGACAGCACATTGATCTCCAGAACTTCTCCTCAAGCTGGAATGATGGGATGGCATTCTGTGCTCTTGTACATTCTTTCTTTCCTGAAACTTTTGATTATAATAAGCTTGATCCAGCTAACCGCAAGCAAAACTTTGAGCTGGCTTTCACCGTGGCTGAGTGAGTATTGCCTTAAATCTCTTTGAAGCGCTTGCAGTTTCAATCTCATGAAGCTGGACAGCAGTGAAGAATTTAATCATTCTTTCTGTAGATTCTGTATCATTAACTTAAGTGTATTGTGCTAAAAAATAAAGCTCTGCACAAAGAATGCATAGAACAACAATCTAAAATGATATGTGGTTTTGCCAGACACAGTGTAGCTGACTGGTGTCCCATGTTCAGATCTTTAACTGTCTTTGAGTGGTAGTTCAGTTCTGCTTTCTCACTTTTGTAATCCTAGAAGCAACTAGTAGAATATGTGACTGCTGCAGCCTCTGTTAGCAGTAGGTTTCACCCACTGCATTTTACCACAGATGATACTGCTAACAGGACTGCTACTGCACAAAGCCATTAGCTTCAAAGAATCTGTGGAGTCCTTAATTCTGTTGCTTCTCATTGTTTCCTGATGCTGTAAGACTGTGCTGTAGTTTTGTCCTTACATTTGTAGTATGCATTACTGGCTTTTTCAGTATGTCGTATGAGCATATGTGCAGTCACTGGATTTCAGTTGTGCTCTACATAGATGTAGAAATTCACAGCTTGCACTTGTCACACTTCAAGGTGCCTTATTACCGTCTGCTGTAAATGCTTGCCTTCCAAGGTTTGGTACTGTGTATTGATAAGAACTTCTTTATAATGGGATGCTACTTTTAAAGGATAATAGCCTTGGCAAATATATTTTACAGAGTTTATTATTGACAGAATATTATTTCTCAGGTCTCGTAAATGACTATCTGGAAAGTTCCTAAACCTTACAAATTTGTATTTTCTGGGACTTATAGAAGACAAAACCCAGAATGTATATAGCCCAGCCCATTAGAAACAGAACATAAAATAAACAGAACAGATTGCATGACAGAAGTAATTGTTAACAATCTACTGGATGGCTGCGTGTTGGTAAGCAAGACTTGCATACTTTTATCTTGAGTGATCTATGTTTAGCTGTCCGAATGATTGCCAGAAAAAGAAAGTTGCAACCTGTAGATTAAGGTGCATTTTAGATATTTATTGTCTCTGTTGTGTTTTTACATTGCCAGTGGGTGTGCAGTATGACTTCTTGTCCTTGCATTTCTTAATTGAGCAGTTTGGTTAGCTTCTCTGCGGCCAAGGAAAGCAGAATCAGATGCTGAGTAGAAGCCATGTTTGACTTCTACTTACACTGATGTTTGCTTAGGTCTGCAAAAGATTATTAACAGGGAGGAAAGTTGTTCAGTTATCAGCCTGCCACTTCATTTATCATGTATCTTAATTTTTGTATAGATTTTAATATCAATGACAGTTAATCTTTCACATAGGCTAGCATTAACAAATTCTACTTATGCAGAATTACAGAAGTTTGCATCTGTGGAAAGTGATGCTCAGACAAACTCAGTTCAGCCTAGTGAATGTATTTGAATAGTATATACCTGTAATACAAATAAATGCAAATTACTCTTCAGTCTTTAGATTTATTCAGTCTTTTCAGATTTATTCTGCATCTCTTTTATGTACTACTTGGGGAAATAGTTAATAATATTAATATTATTAATAATTATTAATATTAATATTTCAATTAAAGTTAATATATTAGTATTAATGACAATTATTAATAATTGTGATAACTAGCATCACAATGTTATGTATTTGATGGTTTATTGATTGGGGCACTGCAGTGCTCTCTCCTGACCATGTGAAGTGGAGACTAACTTTTTGTTATGGGCAGAACTGATCTGACTGCATACTCAACTGCATAGACAGATCCTTCAGGTTCCCACAGATGCTTCTTTTGCAACAGACTGGTGTGTACCAGTTAAGATGGCATTTCCTCTCTCCCCTTCTGAAAGTAACAGGAACAAAGCTTTGGCTTTATCAACATTGTCAGGACCATGTATACCATTATATGGTATACATATAATGGATACAGATAATGGATATAAGGGTGTTGTAATGGAGAGAAACAGAAACTGCAGTACCAGTGAAAACCCTGTGTCCTATCTCTTTATTGTTCTGTAACATATTCAAAGTCAAGAGGTCTGAAGTGCATTATAAAGTGACTTCTTTCCAGTGTTCATAAAAGATAAATTGCAAGCATGGAAAACTAATTCTTAAAGAATTAGGGAGAGGCAGCCAGTGCTATAGTTTATGTAAAACTTACATTTCTAGAAATGTAAAGAATTCTATTGTGTGGTTCTCTGTTTAGGCAAACAATTGCAGATCTTAAGCATTTCAGTATAATTGTGCAATTCAACGTTGCAGTTGCTATAGCATAAACATATCATTTAAATTGGAAAAATTTAGTTGCAGTTACTTTGTCAGCCTTAGCTAAACTTGAGAAAGCAGGCTAATGAGTTAACCTTAGAGGAATAAAAAGCCTACTAATCTATACTACTTCTCTCTGTTTGATTTTTTTTTTTTTAATTATTGGGGGAGAAAGTATTGTTTGTAGGTTTTTTGGTTGTTTTTGGTTGTTTTTTTTCATTTTGTTTTTCAAGTAATTAAGAAGTCTTAATGGATTTGTCCATGTCAATCATAAGAAGGAAACTTGAGTTCATAGAGCACAATGCATCCAAGTTTTACCGACAGCCCACCGGAACTGGACATCCAACTTGTAGCTTCTTTGCCAATCCCACTTGCCCGAAACATGATTTGATTCTCAGGCATGTTAATATATGCAATGTCTCTAGGAAAACCTCTGACCCTTGAAGAGGAAAGAGCAAGCAAATTAACTTTTGGAATTGAGTTTCACGTGAGGGTTCATAGAATCACGAAATGACTTCAGTTGCAAGGAACCTTAAAGATCATCTAGTTCTACCTCCCCCTGCTGTAAGAAGGAATGCCAGACATTAGATCAGTCTGCTTACAGCCCCACCAACCTGACCTTGAATGCCTCCAGGGAATGGAGCATCCGCAACTTCTCTGGACAACCTTTTCCTATGCCTCACCAACCTCTAACTAAAAAATTTCCTCCTAATATCTTACTTAAATCTCTCTTCTTTTAGTTTGAGACTATACTACCTCCTTCTATTACTATTTGCCCATGTAAAACATTGCTCTCTTTTTTTAATGAGCCCCCTTTAAGTACCAGAAGGTTGCAGTGTGGTTTCCTCGGAGCCTTCTCCAGATTAAACAACCTCAATTCCATCGGCTTTTCTTCATACGTGAGGTGCTCTAGCTCTCTGATAATCTTGGTGGCCTCCTCTGGATCCTCTCCCACAGCTCCATATATTTCTTGTGCTGTGGGCCTCAAGCTTGAACATGATAGTGCCTCACAAAGGCAGAGTAGAAGGGGACAACTGCCTCCTTTGCACTGCTGGCTGCTACTTTTTTTTGAGGCATCTAGGATATAGTTGACCTTCTGGGCTGCAAGTGGACACTGCAGGCTCATGTTGAACTTTCCATCCATCAGAACCTCCAAGTTCTTCTCTTCATGGCTGCTCTTAATGAACTATTCTCCCAGTCTGTACTCATGTCTGGGATTGCCCCTGAGAAAGTGCAGCACCTTGCATTTGGAATTGTTCAATCTCATTTAGTTCATGTGGGCCCACTCTCAAGCTTGTCCAGGTCCTTCTGGATGGCATTCTTTCCTTCTGTTGCGTCAACTGCCTTGCAGAAGACGAGGTAGATGACATCAGTTGCTCTTCCCTTGTCAATTGATGCAGTTATTCCATCATAGAAAACCATCAGGTTAGGTACAATTTGCCCTTTGTGAAGCCATTTGCCTCTATTTGTGTGTTGCTTTTGTTTGAACAAGAATGGAGGTTGAATTCAGTATAAGTAGAGTTTGATCGAGGTTGATAGCTTCTCATTCTTAACCTGATAACTGCCTTTTTGTAAAACGGACTCTTCTAATACCCTCATTCATACTGTCCTTTTTGAAGCAGTATACAAAGCAATTAAATGATGATGGTTGTTAAAATTGTCGTGAGTGGGAATGTCTTGGCTGTTCCATTGTTTTGTTTAACAGCAGTAAGAAAGGCCAGCTTTTCTGACCTTGTATCAATATGATTCTTTCTTGCTGTTTTGCTCACTTGTGTAGTAGTAAGACCACTCCATGTGTTATACATCTGGGTTCAATATGCTCTTTTCAAATACTAGTAGGACGGGGGATACATTGCTACAGCTTCCTGCAAGTTCTAATACAGCTCCAAACACTGTTACCACCACACTGAAGCTGTGGGGCTCTTCCAGATTTGAAACTCCTAACATAATACTGGCTGTCTCTATTGTAGCACCTGGCAAATGATTTACATAATTTGGGAATCACAGTTTTACACAAATAAGCACACAAATTTTTTACACATCAGTGAGTTAAAAATGACACTACAGCATTTTCAGGTGGTTACTCTCTAAAGTTAAAATATATACAACTCTCAAAATTGAAGTGTGCTTTTACCTCAATTTCAATCTAACGATAAATACAGGGAAAAGTCAAGAACTCGAGCATGCACACAAAGAGAGACATTGGGTAAGAAATATCTACAGAAATTACTTCTTCTTAGCTGTGATGGCCTCTAAACTGTTCTCTTATTGCCAGAAAAGGCTCCTTTCTCAATTATTGCTGTTAGCCTTAATGTGAGCTCAGCAGCTCAAATGCTTACTGTCCTTGTGATTTTTAATCCTAGGCCTCAGCAGACCTTTCTTTTTCTTCACAATGTTCCAGATCTCAGTTAGGCTTATGCTCTCCAACATGATGGTCATCTCAGATTGTTGTCCAAGTTGCTCGTGTAGGGGTAGGGGAAAGCAAACAAAAAGAACCCACAGCCACTTTAGCTTTTAATGAGCACATCTGATCTCATGTTTTCCCGTTCTTTAGAAGTTTTCTGTTTAATATGCAGAAAAACTCATAATTTGCAAAATCATTTTGCCCTGTTTACTTAGTCTTGGGCAGAGGAATAAGATTATATTACATGCCACAGAAACATGGGACAGTGAAAAAGGCCATACAAGATTGGGTCAGATCACGGTATAGAGGAAAAGAGGGAAAGAACAAGTATTTTCCATGATCACTAAATTAACAGACTCCAATATTACCAATATTATTAACTGTTTCACTGTTGCTGATAAATCTTAGCATTTCTTATATACCTCAGTGATACTCAACTCAGAGCAGCAAAGAATCTTGAAAGTAGTTAAAGGTTTTGGCTTTAACTCTTGATTTGCTGAATCTGTTTTATTATTACTACAGGAAAATGGCTCACTGTGATCGTCTGATAGAAGTGGATGACATGATGATGATGGGCCACAAGCCAGATCCCATGTGTGTCTTCACCTATGTCCAATCTCTGTACAATCATCTACGACGCTTTGAATAAAACCATCACCACCCATCCAATCAGAATGATCAAGTATATTATGCTAATGGGAAGACTGACATTTTGCAAATAGAACACTGTTAGTTCTTGCAAGCATGTGGACAGTAAAAAGCATTCAATTGTATTTGCTGACTGAAGTGTTGCTGAGCAGTGCCTGTGTACTTTTGGTGCTAATAGTAGGTTGAATTTTTAATATTCTTTTGAAGGTTACAGGAAGATAAATCTCAGCTCCTGTCTCTGTTAGAATCACAAAATGGCTTGGGTTGGAAGGGACCTTAAAGATTGTCTAGTTCTAATCCCACCGCTGTGGGCAGGGTTGCCACTCACTAGATCAAGTTGCTCAAAGCTCCATCCAGCCTGGCCTTGGATACTTCTGGGAGTGGGGCATCCACAGCTTATCTGGGCAACCAATTCCAGTACCTCACTGTGTTCATGGTAAATAATTTCTGCCTAATATCTAATCCAAATCTTTACCCTCTTTTGGTTGGGTAATTCCTTGTCCTGTTGCTACATTACTGGGCTAGAAAGTTTTATATGCTGACAAGTAATTCTGCTATGAAGATGTTCCCTCCTAAAAATACAGCTAAAACTCTAGGAGGCAGCTACTTCACTTCCACTTCTTTGCTCAGCATACCACAGAAGTAATAGCAGACAGACAAGAAAAATCCTGTTTAGCAAATTTAGCAATATTACCCCTCCACCATCCCACTTCAGCAAACGTGTGCATGCACACGTGCACATGTTAAATAGGCACTATTCTAAGCTCTGGAGAGCAATGGTCCAGTGTGGACAGGAATGAGGCCTTCACAGCATGTTCAGTCCTCATGTTCTCTCTAATGTGGTCAGGCAGTGTTCCAAAAAAAGAAGTGTGAAATATGTGGGAACTCTAAAATGCCTTGGGCTAGTATCTGGTTTCAATTAAATTAATGTTAATTCAACAGTGTCTCCATTAACTAGAGTGGGTTTACACCAGAATTGCTAGACAAAAAGTTCATGTTTTATCTTCTCTGATTTTCTGTTTGCTAAATCAACATAGCTTTGTTTTTCCATTGAACACTGTAAACAAAAACACTAAACAAGCATATTTTTTTTCCTAGGGCCTTTTAACTTATTTCTATTCTAAGAATAGTCTATATAAAGTAAAAACTGCCAGCCACAAGCCTTCTACTCATGCTAGAGAATGTGTTTTTAACCTGCATTTATTTATGCTCTTTGTAGATAGTTACAAAAATGACTTTGGCTCTGTGTTGGTGGCTATTTATAATAAAACATATCAAATGTTCTTTAGAATTACTGCTTCTCTATAGAAGGATTTTATTTTATCCTTCCTTTCCAGTGAAGTTTACTTAAGAAACCATGAATGAAGCAACCACTTTATCAGAAAAAGTCTGAAAAGAAAAAACCGTGTAAAGGTAGAGTATAAGCTAACTGCTGAAGAGCTGGATCACCAAGATCTGTTCAAAGTGTGCCTACCCTGTTTCTACAACATGTTGGAAACAGCTTGAAAGCATGTTTTAAATGCACATCTTAGTATGTATCTGAAAGATATATGATCAAACTAGTAGTAATCCCAGGCACTACTCATACAGGTTTAGTGCAAGTGGACAGAGAACAGGCAAGTTATTTGTAATGTGTCTGCCACTGTCTTTGGTTCTTAACTTTTTTGAATGATCATAGTTCTGATGAGTAAATTGTTCCAACAAACGCTCTGTAAAAATGAACAAACTGTAGTTGTGTTTTGGAGAAATGATCAAATTAGGCACAATGAGAAATGAGTCTGCAGTAGGTATCTGATGTGCGCATTTCCATTCTTACAGCAGAATATTTTTCATTGACTAGCAGAGCCAAGTTCCACTGCAGCTATATTACTGGCAGTAGCAGCTTTATACATTTAATTTGTTCACAGTCCCAGGTCATGAATGATTGCCCTGTGTGATTTGAGTGCTAAAGACATGGTTAAGTGCTTGGCCAATTTTGGTCTAGTAGCAAATAATTATAAAAAAGGAAATTCTAGGCAGAAGAAGTTTTGTCAATTCACTAAGGAGAATTAACATTTTTGCCACAGTTTAGCTTGTTCACATCTACCCAAAAGCTATTTGCACAGTTTCCAAAATTTCTCCCACTTTAAAGAGACGATCATAAAGATGTCTTGCCAGCTGGGGAGTAGAAGACTGTAAGTTGGTTTTAATTCCTGATGGTTTGTATATAAGGACATGATAGATATGGTATTATCACATAGTTATAGAAAAGTACAGTGCACTTAAATGCATTAAGAGAATGCCTGGTCTATAATATATAGCCTGGATGAGATTGTATGATTAAATTTAATAATGTATGTAAAGTATGCCCCTGATGTTTTTTTAGTGTTTCTAGTTAAAAGTAATACAATGTGTATGAATATGATGGTAAACGTATTTAACGTGAATGACAAAAGAGCAATATATTAAGTCAGCATATTGTATTTTATACAGATGGTGTGTCTTGGATTTTCTTTTTTGCAGTTTCCACGCTGTATCTAAAATTCAGTACTATCTCAGATAGTTTATTGGCATCTTTATCCTATTTCTAAAGGCTAGATCAATTTTTTCTATGTCAGATTTTCAAAATACTCCTAGCAGAGCCATTACCTACTGTTTAGGTGATTATATTTTTCCTTGTTAAAACTTTCAAAACCCTCACACTTTCAGCCTTTAAACACACTTTGTTCTCTTTAGTCAGTGTTTTTGTTTACAAGCCATTTCTGAGCAGTTTTGCCTTAGAACATAGCACTGAAATAAACTACGTGCTGGAGGATTAACCTACAGAAGATTTGAGTAATTCTGTTCTCAAAAAGCAATGCAAGTGACTCTCCATCTTATTGTACTAGCCATATATGAAATTAACAACAAAGAGAAAAGGAGACCTGTTAAAGATGCGCACTGAAATCTAAGCAGTGCAAGCATTTTCTTAGGCCACTGTCTATTTGATTTTCACTTTTGAAAAAAGTATCTCCATAGGTGACTTTCAAATAGCCAAATCTATTGACCCATCCTAAAGGCACTGCATCTGCTACAAATAGATATTATTACAGTAAGATTAAAATGGTAGCCTAAGCAAGTCCAAGGGATCTGTCCCAAACTGTCACTGACAGAGATTTTAGACTTGTTGAGAGTCTACAGCATCTCTGCCTCTAAAAATCCTGGCTTCTGACAAGGTGTTGTAGACATAAATGGTAAATGCCATTAAATCAGTACACATATCATAAGACAAATAGTGATAGAAGTGGAGGAAACATTCTATGAACCTAGAAAATTCTTGTTTTATTGAGCAAGGCAGCAAGAAAGTTCTGTTTAGCCTACACATTCTGGACTGAGAGAGGAAATACAGGTAAAATTCCCAGTTCCTCTTTATCTGCATTCTGGTTTTGATGCTGTCCAATGGAGCACTGTCACGAATGCTGACTGTGCAAGCAGCAGTATCAAATACAGCAGTGATAACTGGGATCATCACCTGATCAAGCATGGATGGAAGTAGGG
This sequence comes from Lophura swinhoii, assembly GCA_030408155.1. Taxonomy (NCBI): domain Eukaryota; kingdom Metazoa; phylum Chordata; class Aves; order Galliformes; family Phasianidae; genus Lophura; species Lophura swinhoii. The sequence continues at coordinate 10,385,938 of CM059473.1, forward strand.
AAGAGATTGGGATAGGACCCTAGGAAAGAATATTCCACGAACTTAAACTTTTTAGGAAAAAAAAAACAACAAAACAACATTCACTCTGAGAACTATTCCTCACCTCTAGTTTGTTAGTGTTACCTCAGTATTTGCCAATGACAAAATATCACTAATGCTTTTATGCAGGGAAATCGAACTCTCAAGCTGTTAAAGGCTTAGCTGATTTTTAAAAGTATACTTAAGCTGCCGTTCCAACTGATGATTTTGTCTCAATATACACTGCTAAAGAAGTTATCACAGAATAATCAAATAGCCTGGTTTGAACCTTATGAACAGGAACTGTCAGCCCCCATTATATTCTATGTAAACCTGTAAAAGGTTGTCATTTAAAATTTGTTCATGATTCAAAAAAGGCTTAAAAAAGGACAAAAATCAGGCTGCATCCTGTAATTCCCTCAAAGAAAGTGCCTTCTTATGTCCACAAGCACGTTACAGAGAGACTGTAATATATAATAAATTTGATTTGTTCTAAGAAATCATACAAAGGTCAGAGTCGTGGTGACAGAGAACTACTGCTGTCATCACAGTCTTATTCCCATTTCTAAAGCATACAGTGGTGATGGGGTGATACTGTGATACTGTGAAGCAAGTGTAGTACTTTGCCTTTGGCCAGGGAAAAGGCTACAGTAATCAAGATAATATTAAATAATAATACTTTTTACAGAATAATACAGATTTACAATACAAAACAATGTTTGTAGTAAGAGGTAAAATGCATGTTTGAAGTAGAATACACAAACTCATCATGCAACTCTGTAGACGAATACCACATTCATTCATCTTTCCTGTCATCCCTACAAGTTAGTTTCAGCTAATAATCAGCTACAGTCTCATGCTTTATCCTAATGCCAGTAAAATGTGAAAAAGCAAAAAAAACCTCCACCCTAAAGTCATCTTTAACATGCATGGGTCTATGAATAAAGACTATGCAGGAAGCATTTATTGTTACTGATAATAAGTTCACATAATGTTATAAAATTAATCCCATAAACCTGGGCTTTTTAATCATACCTACTAGATAGGTCAGTTTACCTGACATCACATTTTGGAATAGATACATTATATACATCAAGACACTGTGATCTTGGATGGTTAACTTTACACAGTGACCTGCAAGACAATGTACAGACTTCAGTCAACTTTTTCTCACTGGATTTGTAAAATGTTAGCACACTAAACACAGAGTTTGATATTTCAACTGCATTGGAGTTGGTTTTGACTTACATCTCTCTCTACTGATTGTGCTGTTAAATTCATTTGCAACTGCTTTTTTTTTTTTTTTTCTGTTGTTGTTGTTGGCTTGTATTTACATGCGTGGGAATTTGGATGTAGTTTTTAGTACGCCCAGTAGTGCCATCTACACAGATCACAGTGGAAAGCACTGTGCAGACCTCAGCACTCTGTACATCAGGAAATACCCGGAGAGCCGCTGCTGTGCTGCACCATCTTTCTGCGAGGATATGATGGTGAAGAGAGCAGGTGGTCCTGGGGCATTTAATACAAATTGTAACAAAATTAAAATATGCCTTTGTGAATTTAGAGCTGGAAATGTGTATGTTTTTGTTAGCATAATGTCAATGTCAAGATTATTATGGTCGTACGTGACATCACAACGACCACCTGGGCATCAGTTCGGCCGTTTCTCTGGTGCCGCGGAGCCGGGGTGCCCGGTGCCCGGGAAATCCCGTGACCCCGCGCCCGTTCCGCGCCCTTCCCGCTGCGAGAGATTGGCAGTACTGGGGAACGAGCGCGGCCGCTGCGCCACAGAGCCCCGCGGGCCGCCAGAGGCCACCAAAGCCCGAACAGCGGCCGCAGCAGCGTACGCACACGAGCCTGAACCTGCGACCGTTGGTAAGAAGCGCGTTGGGGGGCGGGCGAGGCTGTGGAGACAAACCGATTGGCTACGGGAAGCCGAGTGGCGCCTGCGATTGGCTGGCGGATGTTTGGGTGAGTGGAGGCGTTGCGCTGCCAGCGGGAGGGGTCGGTTTGTGCGGGGCAGGCGGTGCGGTGGGCAGGGGCGAGGTTTGTGTTCTCCTCTGAGGAGTGATGGGGCTGCTCCGGAATTAACAAACCACCCTAATTTCTTCATAAATTATCGCAGTTGCTGAGTTGATTTTGCTGATCGTTTGATGAACAGCACGCTCAGGAAATCTACTATGACTTAAGCCCTGAAAACCACCAGAGGTAAAAATAAAACTTTCTTCTGTTTTAGAATTTGTATTAAGGGACAAGTTGTATATGGAATGTTAATTTAAAAGCAAATAAGCTTTTACGGCAAACCACAAACAGCTTCAGGGTTTGTGACTGTAAATGTACCACTTCACGAAGGCTGTAGGTACTGGGTTTTCAGACCAAAATCTAATGAAATCCCATAGGCCTCATAAAACAAACTGTATTACCTGATTTGAGGATTCAGCTGCTTTTAAAGTGACTGAGCATGCTTTAAGGAACGTATGATATCAGATATTGCAGCATTTTGGTTTATTGAGTAATTGCTTTCTAGACCCTCAAAAATTTGCTCATATTTCTAAAAACATTGGAATGGTACTGAGCATATAGATAACAAGGTTCTATGGAAGAAGACCAACAAAAATGTATGTAGCCTGATGGGACTTGCCCAGTCCAAAGTAACCCACCGCTCAAACTATGTTTGAGTTCAGATCTACTTAAGTCAAAGGAAATATTTCAGTTCTTACATAAACTGCTCTAGTCTTGCTCCAGCTGTTCATGTGCTTTAAAAAAAAAAAACCTTTAGACTATGAGGACCTTATATTAAGGATCTGTTAAAGAGTGTTTGTTAGGAAATAAATATTTCCAGAGGGCCAGCTCATAGATGCTTTACTCTCCTGTACCAATAGTTGCAGTATTCATGTGAGCAATACTGTCTAAATGGATTTACAGGTCTGCCTAAGTAGTAGTCTATGTAATTGATTCTTCTCGTCAAAATGTTCAGCCCGGTCACAGTTCTGCTTTTGACCACAGCTTCCCTGCCAGCCCCCTCCTCAGTTGGCAGATACTGATCATTCTCCTTGTTGGCATTGCACCCCATTCTCTGCTTCTTATTTGAATCTTTAGCTTCTCTTCCCCTCAGGCTAATAGCTTTACTTTTAACGTCACCCTTGTCTTCTGAAGCCTGTTTTTTCCTTTGGCTAGCTCTGGAATACTTGCATCTTTTTTTTTGAGACAGTGTTTCTTCAGCTGCAAGGTCTTTTTGGCTTCTCTGGAGTACGTGCAGATTTATATATACATGGTAGCTTGCATGAGAAGTGTTGTGGCAATCAGTTTTAATGATCATTGAGAATTTAGCTAGTGTTTGAGATTATAGATTGCTTTCTAGCCATTGCTGCAGATAATAATTACAGTTATTTTGCACTCTTATGTCTTGGACTAGCTCAAAGTCTTTTGACTATTATTGTTTGCTTCCTTATTATTTTGTAGTTTCTTTGAACCTTGCTGGGAAATACTAAGAAATGTCATTCTATGCTATGGTCATAACAGAGGGCTTAACTTCAGCATCTAATGTAGTGTTTTTCTGTCTCCTCCATTTCTTCTCTCAGGGCCCTAGTCTTTTGTCTCAGATAGGGCAAGATCATAGTTCCCATGAAAATGGAGTGGATAAAGAATACTGCTAAAAATATTGTAAAACTGAAACTTTAGATAGGTACATAGCACACCTTTCATTTGATTTCAGATTTTTTAAATGCATTTCTACAATATATCCATTAAAAACTACTGGCCAGGCCTGTGGAAACCATTTCAATTAACATACAATAAGTTTTTATCTCTAGACAGACCTTATCTGTCAGTGAGTGAAAGAAAGTACTCCTGGCTTGCATGTGCTGTACTTTTCCACCTGATGTAATAGCAACAGCTGGCTGGTTTGCTAGAAACAATGTTGCATAGCAACCACTTCATTGACCTCCAGTGTCGTTCAGAGCCCTCTCCTGGAATATTTGTCTCACATTTAAAAATACACTGTGGTGCTGCTCTGGAGATAGGGACTGCACAACAGTTGGGAGCAAACCCCATGGTGAAGGGGAACAGAAGATGTGGCTTCTAGCTGGGGTTTGACGTTGGGAATAAGCAGTGTGAAGCACTATCAGTTAAGGGGAGAAAGAGATGTTTTAAGGATGCCTGTGCTGGAGCAGGGACAAACTATGTGTTGCAGAGGAACTGCTGTGTTTGTCTGGGGAGAGAAGTTATCCCAGAAATACTGGAGAAACAGTGCCCTAAAAGGAAAATTGATACTGAATCAAGGAAAATTGATATTGAATCAAAATGCTGTGACTGTATTTCTGTATTTTGGGGGCATTGGTTTAACTGCATTAGAAGCGTCCCTTTGTTCTTTGTTCTTGTTTAGCCCTCCCTAGACTTCTCAATTTACTTTTATTTGGTATACTCTCTCCTTCAGTTTTTCAGGTCTTGTTTTCTCATATTTTTCCAATGACCGTGCTGTTGTTGTTGTTTTTCTTTACAGTCTACAGTTCATCCCCAACTTGCAGGATACTATTTAACTCTTATATTTGTTAACTTTTTTTTTTTTTTCCAATTTACCGTGATTGTTCTTCTCTTCTTCTGACTTCCATTTCCAAATTCTTGTTTCTTCGTGCTTTTTTGAAGGTTAAAGGGACAAGAATTTTTTCTACTCTCCTGGACCCATCTTTATACATTTTTGCTTCTGCAGCCAAATATAATCCTTTTCCTGATTTCAGGCTCCACATTCCAAGAATTCACCTGTGTTACATGCAGAACCTTTCAAAAAACAATGGCCAGACTGCTCCAAGCTCCACCCAAATTTCATTCTTCAGAATGGCATGTTGCAAACAAGATGCAGTGTGCCAGTACAGAGTCTCAGAAATCCAGTTCAGAGCGCTTAGTAGCTGAGAGTCAAAGACTGATGGATGAAATAGAAAAGACAACTCAGAAAACCCAAAGCAGTGTCAACAAGAAAATAGGTAATCCCATGTATACTTTTCAAGTGTCTTTTGAGCTATGTGTTTAAGAGGGACTTAGAAAATTACATGATTGTGAGTAAGAATATATGTCAAGGGCATGTTATCTGATCTCATGGAGAAGTCAAGATACTATCCAAAAATATTTTTAGGTGTATTCTTTATTTTGTATGAAATGATGTCTCCATACATCAGATCCAGCATGAAATTCACACCATAATGGAGTCATTCTATTTCTAGCCGTATCTAAGATATGATCAACAATGCTCTGGCTTTTATTAACAATTGTTTGAAATTTTTATTATGCAGAACAGAGACTGGAAGAAATAAAGTTCTGGAAGCAAGAGTTAGATAACAAACTTGAACAACTTGTTAATGAGACGGAGGTACTGTTAACTTTCAAGATCAGGCTGGAGAAAGCCTTGGAGAGCTGCAAAGAGCCACTTGTAATTTCCCAAAAGTGTCTCCTGAACAGGTGAGATTAAGAAGAAAAACATTCAGGGAGAGAAGAAAATCTGTGTAACAGACCTTTGACAAATAATTAGAACAGTGGCAAACTAAGGGCCTGCTTGTGCAGCAGAGTCACTGTCTGGTTTGTGTTATAACATTGGAGGGCCAAGCCCATAAAGGCAAGGAGAGGCTTTGGATATAGAATGCTGGGTTTCACCACTGTCTGTTAGCTATAGGCATTTTAATACTGTGACTGATGCTTTTCCTCTTTTTATTTAGGCAGAGACGAGCTGGGACTGACTTGGTGCATGATGAAGTGGAACAGGAACTGGTCAAGGAAGCTGGAGTTCTGCAGGGGGTTATTGCTTTGCTTGAACGTACATTAGAACAAACCAATGAGCAAATCAGGTGCAGAGACAAAGAGCGTAACCAAACATGGGTTAGCTGAAAAGCAGGACAGTCATAATCTTGAGAAGTATGTTAGGCTAAATGCAGGGCCAAGATTCCCGTCAGTGCTACACAGTTATAGAAGTCCTGTTCTCATCCATAACATTTGATAATTAATTGTAAGAAGTTCTGTTAGAACTGAAAGTACTACCACATCATCCACGACCTTCTCAGCCAGTCCTGTGACTTTAATTCCAATTGAAATTATACCATTGATTTATAAGGAGTTTGAACCATGCTCTAGGTCTTGGGACGTTGCAAATAACAGTTTGTGAATGAAGAATTTTGTGAGCAGCATTTGCATTGCCTAATGTACTATTTCTCACATACGTGTTAGGGAGACCTGTAAATGCCTAGACTTTGGCTTAGAATGCAATCACCTCTTCTTCTAGACTAAACCGTTCCACAAAATACAACCTGGAAATGGATGTGAAAGACAAGTTCACAGCTTTGACGATTGACAATTACTGCGCTAGCTTGACAAACAACACTCCTGAGGTCAGATACACTGATAAAACAGTGGAAATAGAAGGAAAGTAAGTGGTTATTTAACTCGATGGATACACGTTAATTTTATTAATTATGGGATGAACTACTGCAGCAGCAGCAAGATTAAAGTAGCTGTAAGACAATTCATCATTGTTCTGTTGTAGTTGTGTAATTTTTTTATACTTCTGTCCACCACTTTAGTATCTGTGTAATACATTGGTGAAATGAGCCACAATAATCATATTTCCAGTGAATTGCTGTTCACTGGAAGTTTTTGACGCTCACAGATAGCTATAGTAAATTTCTCACATGGCTTAAACCCAGAATAGATTCACTAATCTAACTTCCTCTCCTCTCCCAGGGTTTCCAAGCAGGTCAAATGCTGGACTGAGGCAGATGAGGTGTGAGGTTAATTAATCTGTCCAGTGTGCAGATTTTGTGTGAATTAGTGGTTTAGATGAAAAAATACCTACTACAAAAGAACAGACTGGCAAGAAGAAACAGGCTAAGTAGCGAGCTGACGTGCTTGGAACACGAGAGACTGCCAGCTCTTACCACTAGCACATGTTAGTGTCCATCAACAGGTTGTGTAACTCAGACCACACCCAGCACAGCATTTGCTGCTATGTACAAATAATGATTACAGATTTACATAGATACCCAATGAAACAAAGAAATCTCTGAGGGACTTCCTTCTACCTGCATACCAGCCACTAGTGCACAGATACCACTCTCCCCTTCTGAGGATGGGCTTCCCAACTATTGCTGGAAGTGACTATGTAAGCATGTAGGGGTGTCCTGTGTGCGCAATTAACGTGTGCATAGTAACTTGGTGTTAATAATACTAGCTGAATTGTATTACTAGTAACACCTTCATTGATGAAAGATGTTCCAAGAAATACTGGTTATTATATCTTTCCTTCCTATTTGTCCATATCTTTCCTCCCTTTTTCTGCTACAACTCAGTCTGTTATCAGGAAAAGAAAATAATAACAAAGTTGTTCTGAGATTGTAGCAAAATGTTTGATTTTATTTTTTTCTTTTACACTCGTGCTTGGTTTGTGGAGTAATTATAGATTTATGAAATAGCAGATGCTGACAGCTGATGACCTTTTATTTTGAATCTTTCAGTTTTGTTAGCCCTGAAGACTGGTTATATTTCTCAAACATAAATGTTGAAAAGGCTGACAAACAGAGAAACAATTCAAGGGCACTAAGGGTGCTGATTGATAGCATCCTCTCCCAGGCAGTGAATGACATGTGCAAGCAATATGAGATGGTGAATATCGCATTTAGAAATAGAGTGAAGGAAGTCAGAGATGCCAAGCACAAGCTAGAGACACTCCTTGCAGTGGTAAGTTGTAGGAAATCATCAGTAAAAAGATGTAAACAGCAAGATTTGGTTATCAACCAGTTTGCTCAGTCCAATGTATTGAGGTGTCTTAAGCTACTGTGGTTAAGAATCTTACCTTTGCAATACTGGCAACAGCTGCAATGTTCCCTCTTGCCCCAGTTTCCTTTAACAATCATCTTAGATTTCATTTACTTATCCAAATGTGCACTGCTATAAGGGTGAATTTCTCAAATCAGTCAAATGACTGAAGTATTCTAGTAGACTTCATTGAAGCCCGGATTTCCCTTGTGATTTTTAGATACATGGGGCTGCTAAGGGTTTTTTGTGATTGTGCTGTAAGAGCTTAATGGCTTATAAAATCAGGGCCAGCATGTTTGAAGTTTGATACATGAGAGCTGTGCTTGAGTTGTAAAAGTTAACCACTGAACTTAAAATGATGTTGGCTCCTTTCCAGTCATAATCCTGGACAACCTTTGTGAAAATCTGTTGATAAAATAACACCTTAACATAATGAGTGTTACTGTGATTACTGTTACTATAGCTATTAAACAAGATGTTGAGGATTTTGCTCACCATAGGAGAAAGTGTGCTGTGCTTTCTTCTGTTGGATTTGTTAAGGTGATGAAGGAGGCTGCCTCGCAGGAGATGAACATTGTAGCCTTAAAGAAAGCAATTGCTGATAAAGAAGGACCTGTTAAAGTGGCTCAAACCCGCTTGGAAGCAAGAAACCATCGCCCTGGAGTGGAATTATGTTATGACACAGTGCAATATAGGTTGACCAGTGAAGTTCAAGAGATTACAGACAATATTCAAAGGCAAGTGGGAATGATGAAAAAGTGGGGAAATCTATGGATTATTTGGTTAAATAAATAGTCCAAGTAACATTGGGTCCCAGCTATTCTCCATGAAATTTTGAGGCATGCTTTTTCCTTAAGGGTAGCACACTTTAAAGGATACTGCATGGATATTGTGTGATTGTGAATCCCCATCCTTGTTTTTTCACTTGGAATTACTTTTGTATATGACAAAATATCTATGTATTCTCAACTAACTTCTGGCTGTATTTTCCCTGTTAGGTTAAAGGACACACTGGCACTGGCTGAAAAAGAGCTGAAAGGTCTGAGACGTCGACAGCTTTCCCTGGAGGAGGAGATCCAGATCAAGGCAGATACATTACACATTGATGAAGTGCTCTGCAAGCCGATGAGAGAGTCTGTTTGCATTAACAACTTTTGAAGCCATATTATTGGACAGCTCATGCTGAGATTTTTATTGACAAACTCCAAATTTATTGATTTGAATTAATGCTGTCCTCATTCTAGATGTGCGAGGTAATTAAAACAGACATAGTTCTTACAGCTAGGACTGTGCTCTAGAATGTCTGATGAAATCTCCCACTTGGCAATAAAGTTCCAGAATAAGAAGGAATGTGCTTTCCATGTTATCTCAGGTACAAACAATGATATTTTTTGCCATTGAGAGGCGTAGAAGTTATGGAAGCTAGAGCAGTTCTCTCACAAGACACTGGTAAGCTGGTCAAGTGGGAGTGTTGACTGCCAGGATTAGCCACGGTATGTTTTTTTTTTTTCTTAACATCTGCTGTTAAGAACTGGGCATAGAGTGTATATTAAACTCAATAGGATCTAGGGAATGATGATGCAGTGGAATGGAGTACCTGACTGCATCTGAATCAAGGTCAAGTCAAGGTTGATTTTGGGCTAATCGTTTCCTCACTCCATGTCTCAGTTTTCCTATTTGTAAAATGGAAACAACAAATGGGCCTCACTGGTAAGCTATTTGAAACTCTACAATGGGAAGTGCTGAATGAAGAAGAGGGCCTTATTTTTACTAGAGGTGCCTACGAAGGCTGAGAAAGAGCTCACTGCTGCTTCTGGTTCTGGTGAGGGAAAACAAAAAAATGGCAATAAGTGATATTGGAGACATAGGAGGCTGGTTCCCAAATCCAACACTTTAATCCAGGGCATAGTAAAATTGTCTCCTTTGCATACAATGGTATCTTCCTTTCAGAGGCATGCTGACAAGATTCAGTTCTCCTACTAATGCCCTCCAAAGGATTTGTTCATCATTTGCAGACGTAACTCCTTGTGGCTTTACACCAGTGGATAGGTGATGACAAAATAGTTAAGCTCTGAGTCAATCAGATTTTTGAACTTCTTGTAAATAGTGTGCAACAGCTGCTCCTCCTCACTGGTCTCCTGTCGGGATGTGTAAATCCTGACCTGTGAGCATGAATGGCAGTCATGTGTCTCAGATACATGCAGCAGTCTCAGCCCATTAAAGCTCGTGGCAAAAGTAAGCCTTTGTTAGTACTGAAGAATATGGAGAAGCCAGATTCTTAGAATAAAAGCCTAAAATTTACTTACAGTTTTCACTCTGAACTGAGTAAAAATTATGATTCATCTTCTGCCAAAGAATTTTTGGGAAGAGGAAAGTCCCTCAAGATCGACACATTCTTGGAATATGCATGGCTCTGGATCTAATACATTTAGAATCCAGCAAGCAAAATAGTATGACAGCATGGTTTACACTAGCTGCATTAATGGAGTGGCCACATACAATACAACATCCCTTTTTGGTGAGATGTGTTTATATCTTTTGTTTAATGAGATTCAACTGCCATGCTTCGATTTAAGCATAGATCCAAGTACCAGGCCTGAGTGGAACAGACAATCCCTAGCTTAATCTAGGAGGTGACAGAGGGGACACATAGACTAGCAGAGACTTGTGGAATGGTTGGTGCTGGTTATTCAATTTCTGTAATATACCTACTTTTGGCTTAGTAGGTTGGAAAGACCCATTTCTAAGTGGTTCTCAGGATTCTTTTAATGCTAAAACATTATATAGGGAAGGTAGTTATGTTAACATTTCCTTTTCTAACCTTACTGTGGGATTATGAGGACCAGCATTTCTCTGGATATGGAAGAGAGGAAGATAGTAGTAGATAATGGGAGTTTTGAAGCTTTGAGTCTTACCTTTATTGTAGTTAAAAAGCATTTCCTTTCTGCACGATTATGTAGCAACCTCTCCACAAAAGTGACACTAAGAAATGCCCAGACTTTCAGAAAAAACAATTTCCTGCATGATAAGATGAGCTGTAGCAGCTCATCATCCAGCAGCTCATTGTCATTGTTTACTTCAAGGGTTAATTTCTTCAAAAAGAAAGAACACAGTCAGTACTACGAAACAAAGCTTGCACTAGCTAGACTTCAAAAGCGTTTCCCAATTTTACCAACAGAAGTGACTGGCAGCAGATCAGCTGTGTACCTTGACATTAGCAGAGAACCATTTTTTTATTATGACAAAAATATATGCAGTGATAATCTTCATTCTCTCATAAAGATGAGCTTCCCATGTACATTATATACCATCCTAAGAGACAGACAACTTCCAGTGGGTGCTATACCCATAACTCATGCCATGATACTATTTTGCATACCAGAAGTAATTCAAGATTAAAAGTACATCTAAAACCAATTTCTAGAAAGTTTTACAGATCTGTGGTGTCTACTGCAAACTCTGCAATGCATTAGGCCTTAGAGAAATCAGTCAGTAAATATCAGTTATAAGGCCATGTGCTTCTCTCAGGCACGCATAGTCTTGATGCTCATTTATATGGGTCAGCTGTTGAATACCTTTCACGATACATCCTTGGTGATACCAAAATGCTTTGACTGAACAGCTTTCCTACAAAAATAATGCTTTCCTGCCTGAAGGTTCCTTTTGCTCACAGCTGGCTTTACAACCACCAGTATTTTTTGAGTGTTTTGGCATCTCATGCTGAACACTTTCATCGTGCTAAAACATGCTTGGCAACCTGACATAAGTGACATTTGTGAAGAACAGCATAATGGACATTATAATTGGACAAGAACAATCACTTGAACTGGACTATATAGCTGGTACACTGGAATGGCTAACTCCTAGGGTTAAGTAGAATGCCTATACAATTACTTTGCTTAGCTTTGTGCAGTGAGTTGTCATGACTGCTTGCCTTACCTGCAGCACATGCCAGTAGGCTGGGAGGATGTTGGTGAGAGTAGGTCTCATCATCCAGTCTGGGTCTCTGAAATAGCAGCTTCGTAAACTGATGCTCCTGACTGGTATCTCCACTAGTAGGATCCTGGCTAGGTGGTCATGCTTCATGACTCTTTCAAAGTAGAAGTTCACATTCAATTTTGGGGCTCTTTTGGCCAAGTTGGCCCATGACATTCCCCAGACCACTTGCCCATGGGGGTCATGGATATGACATTTGATATTCAAGGTGCACAGGGAATGAGCACTGTTCTTACACAGATTGTCCAGCAGTTCATCAGAGACACAGTTATAATTGAAAGTCAGGATAACCAGGCTGTGGAACTTGGACACAGTATGATGGAACAAGGTGCTGCTGTAGACAGGAAGATGGAGACTGAAGAAATCCTCAATATTTAATTCAGTTATAAAGCTTTTATTAGTCAGGCAGCTCAGAGAATTCAAAAGCTCACAGCCTTCTTCCAAGGTTACTCTTGCTCCTTTTAAGTTGAGATAATTAAGCTGTTTGCTCATTCTTTTCAGAAAGGTACCTAAGTTCTTGATAAACTGAGCCCTGACTATGTTTTTCCAGACCAAGCGATCTAATTCCAGGTGCTTGATGCTCAAGGATACCAGGCGACAGTTACATTTACCCAAGTGTGAGAGAAGGCTTCTCATAGACACTTGAAATTTTCGGGTAAAGACAGTACTGTAAGGATGCAATAGCTTGATTTCAAGGTGTTCCAAATACTTGCCAAATTTCTTGACGTACCACAGTGCAGTTTCAAATTCAAATGCATGTGCCCTTGATGGTTGGCCATTGAATGTGATGGTTCTGGTTCTCCAGAGGGATCCTGAGTACATGGCCTGATTCCATTTTTTACAGACCAACGCAGCTTGAGATCTGTCCTTGTCATCTAACCAATGGAAGACATGCCTCAGACAGATATCAGGTAAATTAGCCCAGGAGCTCTGCTCAAGGTCACTGTCATCCTCCATTGAGGAAATACTTCTTGACAACTCTTCTGAGTGCAGAACAAAACCTAGATGAAAGAATTTGCTAGCTAAATGTCTTGTAATTCCCACAGGATAGCCTTTGAAGCAAATAGCTAAAAGTTGCCTTTTTTACATCCAAAAGTGATAGTCCTTTCTTTGCCTCTGTACTCAAGTTGTCAGGATCCAAGTTCTTGTGTCTAAACTATGGTCTAACCTAAATCAAAAGAGAAAAACCAACAATGAATAAAAAGCAATCACAGTAAGAGCACAGGACACATCATTGAACATTTTGGCTTTTAGTCTGGCTAAACAAGGAAATGGTATGATAATAGAGCAGTTGTTGCAATTGATAATGGTTTGGGGCCTTGTATGGGAACTGCTGAATCACGGCCTGAACCTCTGATTGATCAGCTGAGGTGAGCAATGAATCAGCTCAGGTGAAGGCAATTCACCTGTGCTGCCAGAAGGGGTGAAGCCTGGCTCCACCTCTACTAGACCCAT
>CM059474.1:0-179205 GCA_030408155.1 Lophura swinhoii
TGTGCTCTTTTGGGGATAAAAGAGGTATTTGTGGGTGAAAAGGTCCTATTTGAAGGGGGAAACGTGGTATTTCATGGAGGAGATGTGATCTATTTGGGAGAAATGTGGCATTTCTGGAAGAAACTGTCCTATTTTGGGGATAAAAGAGGTATTTGTGGGTGAAAAGGTCCTATTTGAAGGGGGAAACCTGGTATTTCTTGGAGAAGATGTGGTATATTTGGGAGAAATGTGGCATGTCTGGAAGAAACATTCCTATTTTGGGGATAAATAGGTATTTGTGGGTGAAAAGGTCCTATTTGAAGAGGGAAACGTGGTATTTCTTGGAGAAGATGTGATCTATTTGGGAGAAATGTGGCATGTCAGGAAGAAACTGTCCTCTTTTGGGGATAAAAGAGGTATTTGTGGGTGAAAAGGTCCTATTTGAAGGGGGAAAGCTGGTAGTTCTTGCAGGAGATGTGATATATTTGGGAAAAATGTGGCCTTTCTGGAAGAAAATGTCAAATTTCGGGGGAGAAGGCTGGTATTTGTGGGTGAAAAGGTCCTATTTGAAGGGGGAAACGTGGTATATCTTGGACAAGATGTGATACATTACGGAGAAATGTGGCATGTCTGGAAGAAACTGTCCTATTTTGGGGATAAAAGAGGTATTTGTGGGTGAAAAGGTCCTATTTGAAGGGGGAAACCTGGTATTTCTTGGAGAAGATGTGATCTATTTGGGAGAAATGTGGCATGTCAGGAAGAAACTGTCCTATTTTGGGGATAAAAGAGGTATTTGTGGGAGAAAAGGTCCTATTTGAAGGTGGAAACGTGGTACTTCATGGAGAAGATGTGATCTATTTGGGAGAAATGTGGCATTTCTGGAAGAAACTGTCCAATTTTGGGGATAAAAGAGGTATTTGTGGGTGAAAAGGTCCAATTTCAGGAGGAACCCTGGTATTTCTTGGAGAAGATGTGATATATTTGGGAGAAATGTGGCATTTCTGGACGAAAATGTCCTATTTTGGGGATAAAAGAGGTATTTGTGGGTGAAAAGGTCCTATTTGAAGGGGGAAACCTGGTATTTCTTGGAGAAGATGTGATATATTTGGGAGAAATCTGGCATTTCTGGAAGAAAATGTCCTCTTTTGGGGATAGAACAGGTATTTGTGGGTGAAAAGGTCCTATTTGTAGGGGGAAACCTGGCATTTCTTGGAGAAGATGTGCTATATTTGGGAGAAATGTGGCATTTCTGGAAGAAACTGTCCTATTTTGGGGATAAAAGAGGTATTTGTGGGTGAAAAGGTCCTATTTGAAGGGGGAAACCTGGTATTTCTTGGAGAATCTGTGAGAAATTTGGGAGATATGTTGCATGTCAGGAAGAAAATGAACAATTTGGGGGGAGAAGTCTGGTACTTGTGGGTGACAAGGTCGTATTTGAAGGGGGAAACGTGTTATTTCTTGGAGAAGATGTGATATATTTGGGAGAAATGTGGCATTTCTGGAAGGAACTGTCCTATTTTGGGGATAAAAGAGGTATTTGTGGGAGAAAAGGTCCTATTTGAAGGCGGAATGCTGGTATTTCTTGGAGAAGATGTGATATATTTGGGAGAAATGTGGCATTTCTGGAAGAAAATGTCCTATCAGGGGGGATAAAAGGCTGGTATTTGTTATAGTAAAGGTCCTATTTCAGGAGGAATCTTGGTATTTCTTGGAGAAGATGTGATATATTTGGGAGAAATGTGGCATTTCTGGAAGAAACTGTCCTATTTTGGGGATAGAACAGGTATTTGTGGGTGAAAAGGTCCTATTTCAAGGGGGAAACCTGGTATTTCTTGGAGAAGATGTGATCTATTTGGGAGAAATGTGGCATGTCAGGAAGAAACTGTCCTATTTTGGGGATAAAAGAGGTATTTGTGGGTGAAAAGGTCCTATTTCCAGGGGGAAAGCTGGTAGTTCTTGCAGGAGATGTGATATATTTGGGAGAAATGTGGCATTTCTGGAAGAAAACGTCCAATTTGGGGGGAGAAGGCTGGTATTTGCGGGTGAAAATGTCCTATTTGAAGGGGGAAACGTGGTATTTCTTGGAGAAGATTTGATATATTTGGGAGAAATGTGGCATTTCTGGAAGAAACTGTCCTCTTTTGGGGATAAAACAGGTATTTGTGGGATAAAAGGTCCTATTTGAAGGGGGAATGCTGGTATTTCTTGGTGAAGATGTGATCTATTTGGGAGACATCTGGCATGTCTGGAAGAAACTGTCCTATTTTGGGGATAGAACAGGTATTTGTGGGTGAAAAGGTCCTATTTCAAGGGGGAAACTTGGTATTTCTTGGAGAAGATGTGATCTATTTGGGAGAAATGTGGCATGTCAGGAAGAAACTGTCCTATTTTGGGGATAAAAGAGGTATTTGTGGGAGAAAAGGTCCTATTTGAAGGGGGAAACCTGGTATTTCTTGGAGAAGATGTGATCTATTTGGGAGAAATGTGGCATTTCTGGAAGAAACTGTCCTATTTTGGGGATAAAAGAGGTATTTGTGGGTGAAAAGTTCCTATTTCTTGGGGGAAACCTGGTATTTCTTGGAGAAGATGTGATATATTTGGGAGAAATGTGGCATTTCTGGACGAAAATGTCCTATTTTGGGGATAGAACAGGTATTTGTGGGTGAAAAGGTCCTATTTGAAGGGGGAAACGTGGTATTTCTTGGAGATGATGTGATATATTTGGGAGAAATGTGGCATTTCTGGAAGAAACTGTCCTCTTTTGGGGATAAAAGAAGTATTTGTGGGTGAAAAGGTCCTATTTGAAGGGGGAAACCTGGTATTTCTTGGAGTAGATGTGATATATTTGGGAGAAATGTGGCATTTCTGGAAGAAACTGTCCTCTTTTGGGGATAAAAGAGGTATTTGTGGGTGAAAAGGTACTATTTGAAGGGGGAAACCTGGTATTTCTTGGAGAAGATGTGATATATTTGGGAGAAATGTGGCATGTCAGGAAGAAAATGTCCTATTTTGGGGATGAAACAGGTATTTGTGTTTGAAAAGGTCCTATTTGAAGGGGGAAACCTGGTATTTCTTGGAGAAGATGTGATATATTTGGGCGAAATGTGGCATTTCTGGAAGAAACTGTCCTATTTTGGGGATAAAACAGGTATTTGTGGGTGAAAAGGTCGTATTTGAAGGGGGAAACCTGGTATTTCTTGGAGAAGATGTGGTATATTTGGGAGAAATGTGGCATGTCTGGAAGAAACTGTCCTCTTTTGGGGATAAATAGGTATTTGTGGGTGAAAAGGTCCTATTTGAAGGGGGAAACCTGGTATTTCTTGGAGAAGATGTGATCTATTTGGGAGAAATCTGGCATGTCTGGAAAAACTGTCCTATTTTGGGGATAAAACAGGTATTTGTGGGTGAAAAGGTCCTCTTTGAAGCGGGAAACCTGGTAGTTCTTGCAGGAGATGTGATATATTTGGGAGAAATGTGGCCTTTCTGGAAGAAAATGTCAAATTTCGGGGGAGAAGGCTGGTATTTGTGGGTGAAAAGGTCCTATTTGAAGGGGGAAACGTGGTATATCTTGGACAAGATGTGATACATTACGGAGAAATGTGGCATGTCTGGAAGAAACTGTCCTATTTTGGGGATCAAAGAGGTATTTGTGGGTGAAAAGGTCCTCTTTGAAGGGGGAAAGCTGGTATTTCTTGGAGAAGATGTGATCTATTTGGGAGAAATGTGGCATGTCAGGAAGAAACTGTCCTATTTTGGGGATAAAAGAGGTATTTGTGGGATAAAATGTCCTATTTGAAGGTGGAAACGTGGTACTTCATGGAGAAGATGTGATCTATTTGGGAGAAATGTGGCATTTCTGGAAGAAACTGTCCAATTTTGGGGATAAAAGAGGTATTTGTGGGTGAAAAGGTCCTATTTGAGGAGGAACCCTGGTATTTCTTGGAGAAGATGTGATATATTTGGGAGAAATGTGGCATTTCTGGACGAAAATGTCCTATTTTGGGGATAAAAGAGGTATTTGTGGGTGAAAAGGTCCTATTTGAAGGGGGAAACCTGGTATTTCTTGGAGAAGATGTGATATATTTGGGAGAAATCTGGCATTTCTGGAAGAAAATGTCCTCTTTTGGGGATAGAACAGGTATTTGTGGGTGAAAAGGTCCTATTTGTAGGGGGAAACCTGGTATTTCTTGGAGAAGATGTGCTATATTTGGGAGAAATGTGGCATTTCTGGAAGAAACTGTCCTATTTTGGGGATAAAAGAGGTATTTGTGGGTGAAAAGGTCCTATTTGAAGGGGGAAACCTGGTATTTCTTGGAGAAGCTGTGAGAAATTTGGGAGAAATGTGGCATGTCAGGAAGAAAATGAACAATTTGGGGCGAGAAGTCTGGTATTTGTGGGTGACAAGGTCCTATTTGAAGGGGGAAACGTGGTATTTCTTGGAGAAGATGTGATATATTTGGGCGAAATGTGGCATTTCTGGAAGGAACTGTCCTATTTTGGGGATAAAAGAGGTATTTGTGGGAGAAAAGGTCCTATTTGAAGGCGGAATGCTGGTATTTCTTGGAGAAGATGTGATATATTTGGGAGAAATCTGGCATTTCTGGAAGAAAATGTCCTATCAGGGGGGATAAAAGGCTGGTATTTGTTATAGTAAAGGTCCTATTTCAGGAGGAATCTTGGTATTTCTTGGAGAAGATGTGATATATTTGGGAGAAATGTGGCATTTCTGGAAGAAACTGTCCTATTTTGGGGATAGAACAGGTATTTGTGGGTGAAAAGGTCCTATTTGAAGGGGGAAACCTGGTATTTCTTGGAGAAGATGTGATCTATTTGGGAGAAATGTGGCATGTCAGGAAGAAACTGTCCTATTTTGGGGATAAAAGAGGTATTTGTGGGTGAAAAGGTCCTATTTCCAGGGGGAAAGCTGGTAGATCTTGCAGGAGATGTGATATATTTGGGAGAAATGTGGCATTTCTGGAAGAAAATGTCCAATTTGGGGGGAGAAGGCTGGTATTTGTGGGAGAAAAGGTCCTATTTGAAGGGGGAAACGTGGTACTTCATGGAGAAGATGTGATCTATTTGGGAGAAATGTGGCATTTCTGGAAGAAACTGTCCAATTTTGGGGATAAAAGAGGTATTTGTGGGTGAAAAGGTCCTATTTGAAGGGGGAAACCTGGTATTTCTTGGAGAAGATGTGATCTATTTGGGAGAAATGTGGCATTTCTGGAAGAAACTGTCCTATTTTGGGGATAAAAGAGGTATTTGTGGGTGAAAAGTTCCTATTTGAAGGGGGAAACCTGGTATTTCTTGGAGAAGATGTGATATATTTGGGAGAAATGTGGCATTTCTGGAAGAAAATGTCCTATTTTGGGGATAGAACAGGTATTTGTGGGTGAAAAGGTCCTATTTGAAGGGGGAAACGTGGTATTTCTTGGAGATGATGTGATATATTTGGGAGAAATGTGGCATTTCTGGAAGAAACTGTCCTATTTTGGGGATAAAAGAAGTATTTGTGGGTGAAAAGGTCCTATTTGAAGGGGGAAAGCTGGTATTTCTTGGAGTAGATGTGATATATTTGGGAGAAATGTGGCATTTCTGGAAGAAACTGTCCTCTTATGGGGATAAAAGAGGTATTTGTGGGTGAAAAGGTCCTATTTGAAGGGGGAAACCTGGTATTTCTTGGAGAAGATGTGATATATTTGGGAGAAATGTAGCACGTCAGGAAGAAACTGTCCTATTTTGGGGATGAAACAGGTATTTGTGGGTGAAAAGGTCCTATTTGAAGGGGGAAACCTGGTATTTCTTGGAGAAGATGTGATATATTTGGGCGAAATGTGGCATTTCTGGAAGAAACTGTCCTATTTTGGGGATAAAAGAGGTATTTGTGGGTGAAAAGGTCCTATTTGAAGGGGGAAACCTGGTATTTCTTGGAGAAGATGTGGTATATTTGGGAGAAATGTGGCATGTCTGGAAGAAACTGTCCTCTTTTGGGGATAAATAGGTATTTGTGGGTGAAAAGGTCCTATTTGAAGGGGGAAACCTGGTATTTCTTGGAGAAGATGTGATATACTTGGGAGAAATCTGGCATGTCTGGAAGAAACTGTCCTATTTTGGGGATAAAACAGGTATTTGTGGGTGAAAAGGTCCTCTTTGAAGCGGGAAAGCTGGTAGTTCTTGCAGGAGATGTGATATATTTGGGAGAAAGGTGGACTTTCTGGAATAAAATGTCAAATTTCGGAGGAGAAGGCTGGTATTTGTGGGTGAAAAGGTCCTATTTGAAGGGGGAAACCTGGTATTTCTTGGAGAAGAAGTGATCTATTTGGGAGAATTGTGGCATGTCAGGAAGAAACTGTCCTATTTTGGGGATAAAAGAGGTATTTGTGGGTGAAAAGGTCCTATTTGAAGGGGGAAAGCTGGTATTTCTTGGAGAAGATGTGATCTATTTGGGAGAAATGTGGCATGTCTGGAAGAAACTGTCCTATTTTGGGGATAAAAGAGGTATTTGTGGGATAAAAGGTCCTATTTCAAGGTGGAAACGTGGTATTTCTTGGAGAAGATGTGATCTATTTGGGAGAAATGTGGCATTTCTGGAAGAAACTGTCCAATTTTGGGGATAAAAGAGGTATTTGTGGGTGAAAAGGTCCTATTTGAAGGGGGAAACCTGGTATTTCTTGGAGAAGATGTTATATATTTGGGAGAAATGTGGCATTTCTGGAAGAAACTGTCCTATTTTGGGGATAAAAGAGGTATTTGTGGGTGAAAAGGTCCTATTTGAAGGGGGAAACCTGGTATTTCTTGGAGAAGATGTGATATCTTTGGGAGAAATCTGGCATTTCTGGAAGAAAATGTCCTCTTTTGGGGATAGAACAGGTATTTGTGGGTGAAAAGGTCCTATTTGCAGGGGGAAACCTGGTATTTCTTGGAGAAGATGTGCTATATTTGGGAGAAATGTGGCATTTCTGGAAGAAACTGTCCTATTTTGGGGATAAAAGAGGTATTTGAGGGTGAAAAGGTCCTATTTGAAGGGGGAAACCTGGTATTTCTTGGAGAAGCTGTGAGAAATTTGGGAGTAATGTGGCATGTCAGGAAGAAAATGAACAATTTGGGGGGAGAAGTCTGGTATTTGTGGGTGACAAGGTCGTATTTGAAGGGGGAAACGTGGTATTTCTTGGAGAAGATGTGATATATTTGGGAGAAATGTGGCATGTCAGGAAGAAAATGTCCTATCAGGGGGGATAAAAGGCTGGTATTTGTTATAGTAAAGGTCCTATTTCAGGAGGAATCTTGGTATTTCTTGGAGAAGATGTGATATATTTGGGAGAAATGTGGCATTTCTGGAAGAAACTGTCCTATTTTGGGGATCAAACAGGTATTTGTGGGTGAAAAGGTCCTATTTGAAGGGGGAAACCTGGTATTTCTTGGAGAAGATGTGGTATATTTGGGAGAAATGTGGCATGTCAGGAAGAAACTGTCCTATTTTGGGGATAAAAGAGGTATTTGTGGGTGAAAAGGTCCTATTTCCAGGGGGAAAGCTGGTAGTTCTTGCAGGAGATGTGATATATTTGGGAGAAATGTGGCATTTCTGGAAGAAAATATCCAATTTGGGGGGAGAAGGCTGGTATTTGCGGGTGAAAAGGTCCTCTTTGAAGGGGGAAAGCTGGTATTTCTTGGAGAAGATGTGATCTATTTGGGAGAAATGTGGCATGTCTGGAAGAAACTGTCCTATTTTGGGGATAAAAGAGGTATTTGTGGGATAAAAGGTCCTATTTCAAGGTGGAAACGTGGTATTTCTTGGAGAAGATGTGATCTATTTGGGAGAAATGTGGCATTTCTGGAAGAAACTGTCCAATTTTGGGGATAAAAGAGGTATTTGTGGGTGAAAAGGTCCTATTTCTAGGGGGAAACCTGGTATTTCTTGGAGAAGATGTGATATATTTGGGAGAAATGTGGCCTTTCTGGCAGAAACTGTGCTCTTTTGGGGATAAAAGAGGTATTTGTGGGTGAAAAGGTCCTATTTGAAGGGGTAAACCTGGTATTTCTTGGAGAAGATGTGATATATTTGGGAGAAATGTGGCATGTCTGGAAGAAACTGTCCTATTTTGGGGATAAATAGGTATTTGTGGGTGAAAAGGTCCTATTTGAAGGGGGAAACCTGGTATTTCTTGGAGAAGATGTGATCTATTTGGGAGAAATGTGGCATGTCTGGAAGAAACTGTCCTCTTTTGTGGATAAAAGAGGTATTTGTGGGTGAAAAGGTCCTATTTGAAGGGGGAAAGCTGGTAGTTCTTGCAGGAGATGTGATATATTTGGGAGAAATGTGGCCTTTCTGGAAGAAAATGTCAAATTTCGGGGGAGAAGGCTGGTATTTGTGGGTGAAAAGGTCCTATTTGAAGGGGGAAACGTGGTATATCTTGGACAAGATGTGATACATTACGGAGAAATGTGGCATGTCTGGAAGAAACTGTCCTATTTTGGGGATCAAAGAGGTATTTGTGGGTGAAAAGGTCCTATTTGAAGGGGGAAACCTGGTATTTCTTGGAGAAGATGTGATCTATTTGGGAGAAATGTGGCATGTCAGGAAGAAACTGTCCTATTTTGGGTATAAAAGAGGTATTTGTGGGAGAAAAGTTCCTATTTGAAGGGGGAAACGTGGTACTTCATGGAGAAGATGTGATCTATTTGGGAGAAATGTGGCATTTCTGGAAGAAACTGTCGTCTTTTGGGGATAAAAGAGGTATTTGTGGGTGAAAAGGTCCTATTTCAGGAGGAACCCTGGTATTTCTTGGAGAAGATGTGATATATTTGGGAGAAATGTGGCATTTCTGGACGAAAATGTCCTATTTTGGGGATAAAAGAGGTATTTGTGGGTGAAAAGGTCCTATTTGAAGGGGGAAACCTGGTATATCTTGGACAAGATGTGATACATTACGGAGAAATGTGGCATGTCTGGAAGAAACTGTCCTATTTTGGGGATCAAAGAGGTATTTGTGGGTGAAAAGGTCCTATTTGAAGGGGGAAACCTGGTATTTCTTGGAGAAGATGTGATCTATTTGGGAGAAATGTGGCACGTCAGGAAGAAACTGTCCTATTTTGGGGATGAAACAGGTATTTGTGGGTGAAAAGGTCCTATTTGAAGGGGGAAACCTGGTATTTCTTGGAGAAGATGTGATATATTTGGGCGAAATGTGGCATTTCTGGAAGAAACTGTCCTATTTTGGGGATAAAAGAGGTATTTGTGGGTGAAAAGGTCCTATTTGAAGGGGGAAACCTGGTATTTCTTGGAGAAGATGTGGTATATTTGGGAGAAATGTGGCATTTCTGGAAGAAACTGTCCTCTTTTGGGGATAAATAGGTATTTGTGGGTGAAAAGGTCCTATTTGAAGGGGGAAACCTGGTATTTCTTGGAGAAGATGTGATATACTTGGGAGAAATCTGGCATGTCTGGAAGAAACTGTCCTATTTTGGGGATAAAACAGGTATTTGTGGGTGAAAAGGTCCTCTTTGAAGCGGGAAAGCTGGTAGTTCTTGCAGGAGATGTGATATATTTGGGAGAAAGGTGGACTTTCTGGAATAAAATGTCAAATTTCGGAGGAGAAGGCTGGTATTTGTGGGTGAAAAGGTCCTATTTGAAGGGGGAAACCTGGTATTTCTTGGAGAAGATGTGGTATATTTGGGAGAAATGTGGCATGTCAGGAAGAAACTGTCCTATTTTGGGGATAAAAGAGGTATTTGTGGGTGAAAAGGTCCTCTTTGAAGGGGGAAAGCTGGTATTTCTTGGAGAAGATGTGATCTATTTGGGAGAAATGTGGCATGTCTGGAAGAAACTGTCCTATTTTGGGGATAAAAGAGGTATTTGTGGGATAAAAGGTCCTATTTCAAGGTGGAAACGTGGTATTTCTTGGAGAAGATGTGATCTATTTGGGAGAAATGTGGCATTTCTGGAAGAAACTGTCCAATTTTGGGGATAAAAGAGGTATTTGTGGGTGAAAAGGTCCTATTTGAAGGGGGAAACCTGGTATTTCTTGGAGAAGATGTTATATATTTGGGAGAAATGTGGCATTTCTGGAAGAAACTGTCCTATTTTGGGGATAAAAGAGGTATTTGTGGGTGAAAAGGTCCTATTTGAAGGGGGAAACCTGGTATTTCTTGGAGAAGATGTGATATCTTTGGGAGAAATCTGGCATTTCTGGAAGAAAATGTCCTCTTTTGGGGATAGAACAGGTATTTGTGGGTGAAAAGGTCCTATTTGCAGGGGGAAACCTGGCATTTCTTGGAGAAGATGTGCTATATTTGGGAGAAATGTGGCATTTCTGGAAGAAACTGTCCTATTTTGGGGATAAAAGAGGTATTTGAGGGTGAAAAGGTCCTATTTGAAGGGGGAAACCTGGTATTTCTTGGAGAAGCTGTGAGAAATTTGGGAGTAATGTGGCATGTCAGGAAGAAAATGAACAATTTGGGGGGAGAAGTCTGGTATTTGTGGGTGACAAGGTCGTATTTGAAGGGGGAAACGTGGTATTTCTTGGAGAAGATGTGATATATTTGGGCGAAATGTGGCATTTCTGGAAGGAACTGTCCTATTTTGGGGATAAAAGAGGTATTTGTGGGAGAAAAGGTCCTATTTGAAGGGGGAAACCTGGTATTTCTTGGAGAAGATGTGGTATATTTGGGAGAAATGTGGCATGTCAGGAAGAAACTGTCCTATTTTGGGTATCAAAGAGGTATTTGTGGGTGAAAAGGTCCTATTTGAAGGGGGAAACCTGGTATTTCTTGGAGAAGATGTGATCTATTTGGGAGAAATGTGGCATGTCAGGAAGAAACTGTCCTATTTTGGGGATAAAAGAGGTATTTGTGGGAGAAAAGTTCCTATTTGAAGGGGGAAACGTGGTACTTCATGGAGAAGATGTGATCTATTTGGGAGAAATGTGGCATTTCTGGAAGAAACTGTCCAATTTTGGGGATAAAAGAGGTATTTGTGGGTGAAAAGGTCCTATTTCAGGAGGAACCCTGGTATTTCTTGGAGAAGATGTGATATATTTGGGAGAAATGTGGCATTTCTGGACGAAAATGTCCTATTTTGGGGATAAAAGAGGTATTTGTGGGTGAAAAGGTCCTATTTGAAGGGGGAAACCTGGTATTTCTTGGAGAAGATGTGATATATTTGGGAGAAATCTGGCATTTCTGGAAGAAAATGTCCTCTTTTGGGGATAGAACAGGTATTTGTGGGTGAAAAGGTCCTATTTGTAGGGGGAAACCTGGCATTTCTTGGAGAAGATGTGCTATATTTGGGAGAAATGTGGCATTTCTGGAAGAAACTGTCCTATTTTGGGGATATAAGAGGTATTTGTGGGTGAAAAGGTCCTATTTGAAGGGGGAAACCTGGTATTTCTTGGAGAATCTGTGAGAAATTTGGGAGAAATGTGGCATGTCAGGAAGAAAATGAACAATTTGGGGGGAGAAGTCTGGTATTTGTGGGTGACAAGGTCGTATTTGAAGGGGGAAACGTGGTATTTCTTGGAGAAGATGTGATATATTTGGGAGAAATGTGGCATTTCTGGAAGGAACTGTCCTATTTTGGGGATAAAAGAGGTAATTGTGGGAGAAAAGGTCCTATTTGAAGGCGGAATGCTGGTATTTCTTGGAGAAGATGTGATATATTTGGGAGAAATCTGGCATTTCTGGAAGAAAATGTCCTATCAGGGGGGATAAAAGACTGGTATTTGTTATAGTAAAGGTCCTATTTCAGGAGGTATCTTGGTATTTCTTGGAGAAGATGTGATATATTTGGGAGAAATGTGGCATTTCTGGAAGAAACTGTCCTATTTTGGGGATAGAACAGGTATTTGTGGGTGAAAAGGTCCTATTTCCAGGGGGAAACGTGGTATTTCTTGGAGAAGATGTGATCTATTTGGGAGAAATGTGGCATGTCAGGAAGAAACTGTCCTATTATGGGGATAAAAGAGGTATTTGTGGGTGAAAAGGTCCTATTTCCAGGGGGAAAGCTGGTAGTTCTTGCAGGAGATGTGATATATTTGGGAGAAATGTGGCATTTCTGGAAGAAACTGTCCAATTTGGGGGGAGAAGGCTGGTATTTGCGGGTGAAAATGTCCTATTTGAAGGGGGAAAGCTGGTATTTCTTGGAGAAGATGTGATATATTTGGGAGAAATGTGGCATTTCTGGAAGAAACTGTCCTCTTTTGGGGATAAAACAGGTATTTGTGGGATAAAAGGTCCTATTTGAAGGGGGAAACGTGGTATTTCTTGGAGAAGATGTAATATATTTGGGAGAAATGTGGCCTTTCTTGCAGAAACTGTGCTCTTTTGGGGATAAAATAGGTATTTGTGGGTGAAAAGTTCCTATTTGAAGGGGGAAACGTGGTATTTCATGGAGGAGATGTGATATATTTGGGAGAAATGTGGCATTTCTGGAAGAAACTGTCCTCTTTTGGGGATAAAACAGGTATTTGTGGGTGAAAAGGTCCTATTTGAAGGGGGAAAGCTGGTATTTCTTGGAGAAGATTTGATATATTTGGGAGAAATGTGGCCTTTCAGGCAGAAACTGTCCTCTTTTGGGGATAAAAGAGGTATTTGTGGGTGAAAAGGTCCTATTTGAAGGGGGAAACCTGGTAATTCTATGAGAAGATGTGATATATTTGGGAGAAATGTGGCCTTTCTGGAAGAAACTGTCCTATTTTGGGGATAAAAGAGATATTTGTGGGTGAAAAGGTCCTATTTGAACGGGGAAAGCTGGTTGTTCTTGCAGGAGATGTGATATATTTGGGAGAAATGTGGCATTTCTGGAAGAAAATGTCAAATTTCGGGGGAGAAGGCTGGTATTTGTGGGTGAAAAGGTCGTATTTGAAGGGGAAACGTGGTATATCTTGGAGAAGATGTGATATATTTGGGAGAAATGTGGCATTTCTGGAAGAAACTGTCCAATTTGTGGGATAAAAGAGGTATTTGTTGGTGATAAGGTCCTATTTCCAGGGGGAAAGCTGGTATTTCTTGGAGAAGATGTGATCTATCTGGGAGAAATGTGGCATTTCTGCTGGAAACTGTTCTATTTTGGGGATAAAAGAGGTATTTGTGGGTGAAAAGGTCCTATTTGAAGGGGGAAACGTGGTATTTCTTGGAGAAGATGTGATATATTTGGGAGAAATGTGGCATGTCTGGAAGAAACTGTCCTATTTTGGGGATGAAACAGGTATTTGTGGGTGAAAAGGTCCTATTTGAAGGGGGAAACGTGGTATATCTTGGACAAGATGTGATACATTAGGGAGAAATGTGGCATGTCAGGAAGAAACTGTCCTATTTTGGGGATAAAAGAGGTGTTTGTGGGTGAAAAGGTCCTATTTCCAGGGGGAAAACTGGTATTTCTTGGAGATGATGTGATATATTTGGGAGAAATGTGGCATTTCTGGAAGAAACTGTCCTATTTTGGGGATAAAACAGGTATTTGTGGGTGAAAAGGTCCTATTTGAAGGGGGAATGCTGGTATTTCTTGGAGAAGATGTGATATATTTGGGAGAAATCTGGCATGTCTGGAAGAAACTGTCCTATTTTGGGGATAGAACAGGTATTTGTGGGTGAAAAGGTCCTATTTGAAGGGGGAAAGCTGGTATTTCTTGGAGAAGATGTGATCTATTTGGGAGAAATGTGGCATGTCAGGAAGAAACTGTCCTCTTTTGGGGATAAAACAGGTATTTGTGGGTGAAAAGGTCCTATTTGAAGGGGGAAACCTGGTATTTCTTGGAGAAGATGTGATCTATTTGGGAGAAATGTGGCATTTCTGGAAGAAACTGTCCTCTTTTGGGGATAAAAGAGGTATTTGTGGGTGAAAAGGTCCTATTTGAAGGGGGAAAGCTGGTATTTCTTGGAGAAGATGTGATATATTTGGGAGAAATGTGGCCTTTCTGGAAGAAAATGTCAAATTTCGGGGGAGAAGGCTGGAATTTGTGGGTGAAAAGGACCTATTTGAAGGGGGAAACCTGGCATTTCTTGGAGAAGATGTGATATATTTGGGAGAAATGTGGCATTTCTGGAAGAAAATGTCCAACTTTAGGGATAAAAGAGGTATTTGTGGGTGAAAAGTTCCTATTTGAAGGGGGAAACGTGGTATTTCTTGGAGAAGATGTGATATATTTGGGAGATATGTGGCATGTCAGGAAGAAACTGTCCTATTTTGGGGATAAAACAGGTATTTGTGGGTGAAGAGGTCCTATTTGAAGGGGGAAAGCTGGTATTTCTTGGAGAAGATGTGATCTATTTGGGAGAAATGTGGCATTTCTGGAAGGAACTGTCCTCTTTTGGGGATAAAAGAGGTATTTGTGGGTGAAAAGGTCCTATTTGAAGGGGGAAAACTGGTATTTCTTGGAGATGATGTGGTATATTTTGGAGAAATGTGGCCTTTCTGGAAGAAACTGTCCTATTTTGGGGATAAAAGAGGTATTTGTGGGAGAAAAGGTCCTATTTGAAGGGGGAAAGCTGGTTGTTCTTGTAGGAGATGTGATATATTTGGGAGAAATGTGGCATGTCTGGAAGAAACTGTCCTCTTTTAGGGATGAAACAGGTATTTGTGGGTGAAAAGGTCCTATTTCAAGGTGGAAACGTGGTATTTCTTGGAGAAGATGTGATATATTTGGGAGAAATGTGGCATTTCTGGAAGAAACTGTCCTCTTTTCTGGATAAAAGAGGTATTTGTGGGTGAAAAGGTCCTATTTGAAGGGGGAAACCTGGTATTTCATGGAGGAGATGTGATCTATTTGGGAGAAATGTGGCATGTCAGGAAGAAACTGTCCTATTTTGGGGATAAAAGAGGTATTTGTGGGATAAAAGGTCCTATTTCAAGGTGGAAACGTGGTATTTCTTGGAGAAGATGTGATATATTTGGGAGAAATGTGGCATGTCAGGAAGAAACTGTCCTCTTTTGGGGATAAAAGAGGTATTTGTGGGTGAAAAGGTCCTATTTGAAGGGGGAAAGCTGGTATTTCATGGAGAAGATGCGATATATTTGGGAGAAATGTGGCATTTCTGGAAGAAAATGTCCAATTTGAGGGATAAAAGAGGTATTTGTGGGTGAAAAGTTCCTATTTGAAGGGGGAAACGTGGTATTTCTTGGAGAAGATGTGATATATTTGGGAGATATGTGGCATGTCGGGAAGAAACTGTCCTCTTTTGGGGATAAAACAGGTATTTGTGGGTGAAAAGGTCCTATTTCCAGGGGGAAAGCTGGTAGTTCTTGCAGGAGATGTGATATATTTGGGAGAAATGTGGCATTTCTGGAAGAAAATGTCAAATTTCGGGGGAGAAGGCTGGTATTTGTGGGTGAAAAGGTCGTATTTGAAGGGGAAACGTGGTATTTCTTGTAGAAGATGTGATATATTTGGGAGAAATGTGGCATTTCTGGAAGAAACTGTCCAATTTGTGGGATAAAAGAGGTATTTGTGGGTGACAAGGTCCTACTTCCAGGGGGAAAGCTGGTATTTCTTGAATAAGATGTGATATATTTCGGAGAAATGTGGCATGTCTGGAAGAAACTGTCCTATTTTGGGGATAAAAGAGGTATTTGTGGGTGAAAAGGTCCTATTTGAAGGGGGAAACGTGGTATTTCTTGGAGAAGATGTGATCAATTTGGGAGAAATGTGGCATTTCTGGAAGAAACTGTCCTATTTTGGGGATGAAACAGGTATTTGTGTTTGAAAAGGTCCTATTTGAAGGGGGAAACGTGGTATATCTTGGACAAGATGTGATACATTAGGGAGAAATGTGGCATGTCAGGAAGAAACTGTCCTATTTTGGGGATAAAAGAGGTGTTTGTGGGTGAAAAGGTCCTATTTCCAGGGGGAAACCTGGTATTTCTTGGAGAAGATGTGATATATTTGGGAGAAATGTGGCATGTCAGGAAGAAACTGTCCTATTTTGGGGATCAACGAGGTATTTGTGGGTGAAAAGGTCCTATTTCTAGGGGGAAAACTGGTATTTCTTGGAGAAGATGTGGGAGAAATGTGGCATTTCTGGAAGAAACTGTCCTATTTTGGGGATAAAAGAGGTATTTGTGGGTGAAAAGGTCCTATTTGAAGGGGGAAACCTGGTATTTCTTGGAGAAGATGTGATATATTTGGGAGAAATGTGGCATTTCTGGAAGAAACTGTACTCTTTTGGGGATAAAAGAGGTATTTGTGGGTGAAAAGGTCCTATTTGAAGGGGGAAACCTGGTGTTTCTTGGAGAAGATGTGATATATTTGGGAGAAATGTGGCATGTCTGGAAGAAACTGTCCTATTTTGGGGATGAAACAGGTATTTGTGGGTTAAAAGGTCCTATTTGAAGGGGGAAACGTGGTATTTCTTGGAGAAGATGTGATATATTTGGGAGAAATGTGGCATTTCTGGAAGAAACTGTCCTATTTTGGGGATAAAAGAGGTATTTGTGGGTGAAAAGTTCCTATTTGAAGGGGGAAACGTGGTATTTCTTGGAGAAGATGTGATATATTTGGGAGAAATGTGGCATGTCAGGAAGAAACTGTCCTATTTTGGGGATGAAACAGGTATTTGTGGGTGAAAAGGTCCTATTTGAAGGGGGAAACCTGGTATTTCTTGGAGAAGATGTGATATATTTGGGAGAAATGTGGCATTTCTGGAAGTAAATGTCCTATGTGGGGGGAGAAGACTGGTATTTGTTATAGTAAAGGTCCTATTTCAGGCGGAATCCTGGTATTCCTTGGAGAAGATGTGATATATTTGGGAGAAATGTGGCATGTCTGGAAGAAACTGTCCTATTTTGGGGATAAATAGGTATTTGTGGGTGAAAAGGTCCTATTTGAAGGGGGAAACCTGGTATTTCTTGGAGAAGATGTGATCTATTTGGGAGAAATGTGGCATGTCTGGAAGAAACTGTCCTATTTTGGGGATAAAAGAGGTATTTGTGGGTGAAAAGGTCCTATTTGAAGGGGGAAAGCTGGTAGTTCTTGCAGGAGAAGTGATATATTTGGGAGAAAGGTGGCCTTTCTGGAAGAAAATGTCAAATTTCGGGGGAGAAGGCTGATATTTGTGGGTGAAAAGGTCCTATTTGAAGGGGGAAACGTGGTATATCTTGGACAAGATGTGATACATTACGGAGAAATGTGGCATGTCTGGAAGAAACTGTCCTATTTTGGGGATCAAAGAGGTATTTGTGGGTGAAAAGGTCCTCTTTGAAGGGGGAAACCTGGTATTTCTTGGAGAAGATGTGATCTATTTGGGAGAAATGTGGCATGTCAGTAAGAAACTATCCTATTTTGGGGATAAAAGAGATATTTGTGGGTGAAAAGGTCCTATTTGAAGGGGGAAACGTGGTATTTCTTGTAGAAGATGTGATCTATTTGGGAGAAATGTGGCATTTCTGGAAGAAACTGTCCTATTTTGGGAATAAAAGAGGTATTTGAGGGTGAAAAGGTCCTATTTGAAGGGGGAAACCTGGTATTTCTTGGAGAAGATGTGATATATTTGGGAGAAATGTGGCATGTCTGGAAGACAAAGTCCTATTTGAGGGATAAAAGAGGTATTTGTGGGTGAAAAGGTCCTATTTGAAGGGGGAAACCTGGTATTTCTTGGAGAAGATGTGCTATATTTGGGAGAAATGTGACATTTCTGGAAGAAACTGTCCTATTTTGGGGATAAAAGAGGTATTTGTGGGTGAAAAGGTCCTATTTGAAGGGGGAAACGTGGTATTTCTTGGAGAATATGTGATATATTTGGGAGAAATCTGGCATTTCTGGAAGAAAATGTCCTCTTTTGGGGATAGAAGAGGTATTTGCGGGTGAAAAGGTCCTATTTGCAGGGGGAAACCTGGTATTTCTTGGAGAAGATGTGCTATATTTGGGAGAAATGTGGCATTTCTGGAAGAAACTGTCCTATTTTGGGGATAAAAGAGGTATTTGTGGGTGAAAAGGTCCTATTTGAAGGGGGAAACCTGGTATTTCTTGGAGAAGCTGTGATATATTTGGGAGAAATCTGGCATTTCTTGAAGAAAATGAACAATTTGGGGGGAGTAGGCTGGTATTTGTGGGTGACAAGGTCGTATTTGAAGGGGGAAACGTGTTATTTCTTGGAGAAGATGTGATATATTTGGGAGAAATGTGGCATTTCTGGAAGGAACTGTCCTCTTTTGGGGATAGAACAGGTATTTGTGGGAGAAAAGGTCCTATTTGAAGGCGGAATGCTGGTATTTCTTGGAGAAGATGTGATATATTTGGGAGAAATCTGGCATTTCTGGAAGAAAATGTCCTATCAGGGGGGATAAAAGGCTGGTATTTGTTATAGTAAAGGTCCTATTTCAGGAGGAATCTTGGTATTTCTTGGAGAAGATGTGATATATTTGGGAGAAATGTGGCATTTCTGGAAGAAACTGTCCTATTTTGGGGATAGAACAGGTATTTGTGGGTGAAAAGGTCCTATTTGAAGGGGGAAACGTGGTATTTCTTGGACAAGATGTGATACATTAGGGAGAAATGTGGCATGTCAGGAAGAAACTGTCCTATTTTGGGGATAAAAGAGGTATTTGTGGGTGAAAAGGTCCTATTTCCAGGGGGAAAGCTGGTAGTTCTTGCAGGAGATGTGATATATTTGGGAGAAATGTGGCATTTCTGGAAGAAAATGTCCTCTTTTGGGGATAAAACAGGTATTTGTGGGATAAAAGGTCCTATTTCAAGGTGGAAACGTGGTATTTCTTGGAGAAGATGTGATATATTTGGGAGAAATGTGGCATTTCTGGAAGAAACTGTGCTCATTTGGGGATAAAAGAGGTATTTGTGGGTGAAAAGGTCCTATTTGAAGGGGGAAACCTGGTATTTCATGGAGGAGATGTGATCTATTTGGGAGAAATGTGGCATGTCTGGAAGAAACTGTCCTATTTTGGGGATAAATAGGTATTTGTGGGTGAAAAGGTCCTATTTGAAGGGGGAAAGCTGGTATTTCTTGGAGAAGCTGTGATATATTTGGGAGAAATCTGGCATGTCTGGAAGAAACTGTCCTATTTTGGGGATAAAAGAGGTATTTGTGGGTGAAAAGGTCCTATATCAAGGGGGAAACCTGGTATTTCTTGGAGAAGATGTGATATATTTGGGAGAAATATGGCATGTCAGGAAGAAACTGTCCTATTTTGGGGATAAAAGAGGTATTTGTGGGTGAAAAGGTCCTATTTGAAGGGGGAAAGCTGGTTGTTCTTGCAGGAGATGTGATATATTTGGGAGAAATGTGGCATTTCTGGAAGAAAATGTCAAATTTCGGGGGAGAAGGCTGGTATTTGTGGGTGAAAAGGTCGTATTTGAAGGGGAAACGTGGTATATCTTGGAGAAGATGTGATATATTTGGGAGAAATGTGGCATTTCTGGAAGAAACTGTCCAATTTGTGGGATAAAAGAGGTATTTGTTGGTGATAAGGTCCTATTTCCAGGGGGAAAGCTGTTATTTCTTGGAGAAGATGTGATCTACTTGGGAGAAATGTGGCATTTCTGCTGGAAACTGTCCTATTTTGGGGATAAAAGAGGTATTTGTGGGTGAAAAGGTCCTATTTGAAGGGGGAATGCTGGTATTTCTTGGAGAAGATGTGATATATTTGGGAGAAATGTGGCATGTCTGGAAGAAACTGTCCTATTTTGGGGATGAAACAGGTATTTGTGGGTGAAAAGGTCCTATCTGAAGGGGGAAACGTGGTATATCTTGGACAAGATGTGATACATTAGGGATAAATGTGGCATGTCAGGAAGAAACTGTCCTATTTTGGGGATAAAAGAGGTGTTTGTGGGTGAAAAGGTCCTATTTGAAGGGGGAAACCTGGTATTTCTTGGAGAAGATGTGATATATTTGGGAGAAATGTGGCATTTCTGGAAGAAACTGTCCTATTTTGGGGATAAAAGAGGTATTTGTGTTTGAAAAGGTCCTATTTGAAGGGGGAAACCTGGTATTTCTTGGAGTAGATGTGATATATTTGGGAGAAATGTGGCATTTCTGGAAGAAACTGTCCTCTTTTGGGGATAAAAGAGGTATTTGTGGGTGAAAAGGTACTATTTGAAGGGGGAAAGCTGGTATTTCTTGGAGAAGATGTGATATATTTGGGGGAAATGTGGCATGTCAGGAAGAAACTGTCCTATTTTGGGGATAGAACAGGTATATGTGGGTGAAAAGGTCCTATTTCAAGGGGGAAACGTGGTATTTCTTGGAGAAGATGTGATATATTTGGGCGAAATGTGGCATTTCTGGAAGAAACTGTCCTATTTTGGGGATAAAAGAGGTATTTGTGGGTGAAAAGGTCCTATTTGAAGGGGGAAACGTGGTATTTCTTGGAGAAGATGTGATATATTTGGGAGAAATGTGGCCTTTCTGGAAGAAACTGTCCTATTTTGGGGATGAAACAGGTATTGGTGGGTGAAAAGGTCCTATTTGAAGGGGGAAACCTGGTATTTCTTGGAGAAGATGTGATATACTTGGGAGAAATGTGGCATTTCTGGAAGAAACGGTCCTATTTGGGGGGAGAAGGCTGGTATTTGTTATAATAAAGGTCCTATTTCAGGCGGAATCCTGGTATTCCTTGGAGAAGATGTGATATATTTGGGAGAAATGTGGCATGTCTGGAAGAAACTGTCCTATTTTGGGGATAAATAGGTATTTGTGGGTGAAAAGGTCCTATTTGAAGGGGGAAACCTGGTATTTCTTGGAGAAGATGTGATCTATTTGGGAGAAATGTGGCATGTCTGGAAGAAACTGTCCTATTTTGGGGATCAAAGAGGTATTTGTGGGTGAAAAGGTCCTATATCAAGGGGGAAACCTGGTATTTCTTGGAGAAGATGTGATACATTACGGAGAAATGTGGCATGTCTGGAAGAAACTGTCCTATTTTGGGGATTAAAGAGGTATTTCTGGGATAAAAGGTCCTATTTCAAGGGGGAAACGTGGTATTTCTTGGAGAAGATGTGATCTATTTGGGAGAAATGTGGCATTTCTGGAAGAAACTGTCCAATTTTGGGGATCAAAGAGGTATTTGTGGGTGAAAAGGTCCTATTTGAAGGGGGAAACCTGGTATTTCATGGAGAAGATCTGATATATTTGGGAGAAATGTGGCATTTCTGGAAGACAAAGTCCTATTTGAGGGATAAAAGAGGTATTTGTGGGTGAAATGGTCCTATTTGAAGGGGGAAACCTGGTATTTCTTGGAGAAGATGTGCTATATTTGGGAGAAATGTGGCATTTCTGGATGAAACAGTCCTATTTTGGGGATAAAAGAGGTATTTGTGGGTGAAAAGGTCCTATTTGAAGGGGGAAACGTGGTATTTCTTGGAGAAGATGTGATATATTTGGGAGAAATCTGGCATTTCTGGAAGAAAATGTCCTCTTTTGGGGATAGAACAGGTATTTGCGGGTGAAAAGGTCCTATTTGCAGGGGGAAACCTGGTATTTCTTGGAGAAGATGTGCTATATTTGGGAGACATGTGGCATTTCTGGAAGAAACTGTCCTATTTTGGGGATAAAACAGGTATTTGTGGGTGAAAAGGTCCTATTTGAAGGGGGAAACCTGGTATTTCTTGGAGAAGATGTGATCTATTTGGGAGAAATGTGGCATGTCAGGAAGAAAATGAACAATTTGTGGGATAAAAGAGGTATTTGTTGGTGATAAGGTCCTATTTCCAGGGGGAAAGCTGGTATTTCTTGGAGAAGATGTGATCTATTTGGGAGAAATGTGGCATTTCTGGAAGAAACTGTCCTCTTTTGGGGATAAATGAGGTATTTGTGGGTGAAAAGGTCCTATTTGAAGGGGGAAATGTGGTATTTCTTGGAGAAGATTTGATATATTTGTGAGAAATGTGGCCTTTCTGGAAGACAAAGTCCTATTTGAGGGATAAAAGAGGTATTTGTGGGTGAAAAGGTCCTATTTCAAGGGGGAAAGCTGGTAGTTCTTGCAGGAGATGTGATATATTTGGGAGAAATCTGGCATTTCTTGAAGAAAATGTCCAATTTGGGGGGAGAAGGCTGGTATTTGTGGGTGAAAATGTCCTATTTGAAGGGGGAAACGTGGTATTTCTTGGAGAAGATGTGATATATTTGGGAGAAATGTGGCATGTCAGGAAGAAACTGTCCTCTTTTGGGGATAAAACAGGTATTTGTGGGATAAAAGGTCCTATTTCAAGGTGGAAACGTGGTATTTCTTGGAGAAGATGTGATATATTTGGGAGAAATGTGGCCTTTCTGGCAGAAACTGTGCTCTTTTGGGGATAAAAGAGGTATTTGTGGGTGAAAAGGTCCTATTTGAAGGGGGAAACGTGGTATTTCATGGAGGAGATGTGATCTATTTGGGAGAAATGTGGCATTTCTGGAAGAAACTGTCCAATTTTGGGTATAAAACAGGTATTTGTGGGTGAAAAGGTCCTATTTGAAGGGGGAAACGTGGTATTTCTTGGACAAGATGTGATCTATTTGGGAGAAATGTGGCCTTTCAGGCAGAAACTGTCCTCTTCTGGGGATAAAAGAGGTATTTGTGGGTGAAAAGGTCCTATTTCAAGGGGGAAACCTGGTATTTCTTGGAGAAGATGTGATATATTTGGGAGAAATGTGGCATGTCAGGAAGAAACTGTCCTATTTTGGGGATAAAACAGGTATTTGTGGGTGAAAAGGTCCTATTTGAAGGGGGAATGCTGGTATTTCTTGGAGAAGATGTGATATATTTGGGAGAAATCTGGCATGTCAGGAAGAAACTGTCCTATTTTGGGGATAAAAGAGTTATTTGTGGGTGAAAAGGTCCTATTTGAAGGGGGAAACCTGGTATTTCTTGGAGAAGATGTGATCTATTTGGGAGAAATGTGGCATGTCAGGAAGAAACTGTCCTATTTTGGGGATAAAAGAGGTATTTGTGGGTGAAAAGGTCCTATTTCCAGGGGGAAAGCTGGTAGTTCTTGCAGGAGATGTGATATATTTGGGAGAAATGTGGCATTTCTGAAGAAAATGTCCTATTTTGGGGATAGAACAGGAATTTGTGGGTGAAAAGGTCCTATTTGACGGGGGAAACGTGGTATTTCTTGGAGAAGATGTGATATCCTTGGGAGAAATGTGGCATTTCTGGAAGAAACTGTCCTATTTTGGGGATAAAAGAGGTATTTGTGGGTGAAAAGTTCCTATTTGAAGGGGGAAACCTGGTATTTCTTGGAGTAGATGTGATCTATTTGGGAGAAATATGGCATTTCTGGAAGAAACTGTCCTCTTTTGGGGATAAAAGAGGTATTTGTGGGTGAAAAGGTCCTATTTGAAGGGGGAAACCTGGTATTTCTTGGAGAAGATGTGATATATTTGGGAGAAATGTGGCATGTCAGGAAGAAACTGTCCTATTTTGGGGATGAAACAGGTATTTGTGGGTTAAAAGGTCCTATTTGAATGGGAAAACCCGGTATTTCTTGGAGAAGATGTGATATATTTGGGCGAAATGTGGCATTTCTGGAAGAAACTGTCCTCTTTTGGGGATAAAAGAGGTATTTGTGGGTGAAAAGGTCCTATTTGAAGGGGGAAACCTGGTATTTCTTGGAGAAGATGTGATATATTTGGGAGAAATGTGGCATGACTGGAAGAAACTGTCCTATTTGGGGGATAAAAGAGGTATTTGTGGGTGAAAAGGTCCTATTTGAAGGGGGAAAGCTGGTAGTTCTTGCAGGAGATGTGATCTATTTGGGAGAAATGTGGCATTTCTGGAAGAAAATGTCAAATTTCGGGGGAGAAGGCTGGTATTTGTGGGTGAAAAAGCCGTTTTTGAAGGGGAAACGTGGTATATCTTGAAGAAGATGTGATATATTTGGGCGAAATGTGGCATTTCTGGAAGAAACTGTCCAATTTGTGGGATAAAAGAGGTATTTGTGGGTGATAAGGTCCTATTTCCAGGGGGAAAGCTGGTATTTCTTGGAGAAGATGTGATATATTTGGGAGAAATGTGGCATTTCTGGAAGAAAATGTCCTATTTTGGGGATAAAACAGGTATTTGTGGGTTAAAAAGTTCCTATTTGAAGGGGGAAACCTGGTATTTCTTGGAGAAGATGTGATATATTTGGGAGAAATGTGGCATTTCTGGAAGAAACTGTCCTATTTTGGGGATGAAACAGGTATTTGTGGGTGAAAAGGTCCTATTTCCAGGGGGAAAGCTGGTACTTCTTGCAGGAGATGTGATATATTTGGGAGAAATGTGGCATTTCTGAAGAAAATGTCCTATTTTGGGGATAGAACAGGTATTTGTGGGTGAAAAGGTCCTATTTGAAGGGGGAAACGTGGTATTTCTTGGAGAAGATGTGATATCCTTGGGAGAAATGTGGCATTTCTGGCAGAAACTGTCCTATTTGGGGGATAAAAGAGGTATTTGTGGGTGAAAAGGTCCTATTTGAAGGGGGAAACGTGGTATTTCTTGGAGTAGATGTGATCTATTTGGGAGAAATGTGGCATTTCTGGCAGAAACTGTCCTCTTTTGGGGATAAAAGAGGTATTTGTGGGTGAAAAGGTCCTATTTGAAGGGGGAAAGCTGGTATTTCTTGGAGAAGATGTGATCTATTTGGGAGAAATGTGGCATTTCTGGAAGAAACTGTCCTCTTTTGGGGATAAAAGAGGTATTTGTGGGTGAAAAGGTCCTATTTGAAGGGGGAAACCTGGTATTTCTTGGAGAAGATGTGATCTATTTGGGAGAAATGTGGCATTTCTGGAAGAAACTGTCCTATTTTGGGGATAGAACAGGTATTTGTGGGTGAAAAGGTCCTATTTGCAGGGGTAAACCTGGTATTTCTTGGAGAAGATGTGATATATTTGGGAGAAATGTGGCATGTCAGGAAGAAACTGTCCTATTTTGGGGATAGAAAAGGTATTTGTGGGTGAAAAGGTCCTATTTGAAGGGGGAAACGTGGTATTTCTTGGAGAAGATGTGATATACTTGGGAGAAATGTGGCATTTCTGGAAGTAAATGTCCTATGTGGGGGGAGAAGGCTGGTATTTGTTATAGTAAAGGTCCTATTTCAGGCGGAATCCTGGTATTTCTTGCAGAAGATGTGATATATTTGGGAGAAATCTGGCATGTCTGGAAGAAGCTGTCCTATTTTGGGGATAAAAGAGGTATTTGTGGGTGAAAAGGTCCTATTTGAAGGGGGAAACCTGGTATTTCTTGGAGAAGATGTGATCTATTTGTATGAAATGTGGCATGTCTGGAAGAAACTGTCCTATTTTGGGGATAAAAGAGGTATTTGTGGGTGAAAAGTTCCTATTTGAAGGGGGAAAGCTGGTAGTTCTTGCAGGAGATGTGATATATTTGGGAGAAAGGTGGCCTTTCTGGAAGAAAATGTCAAATTCCGGGGGAGAAGGCAGGTATCTGTGGGTGAAAAGGTCCTATTTGAAGGGGGAAACGTGGTATATCTTGGACAAGATGTGATACATTACGGAGAAATGTGGCATGTCTGGAAGAAACTGTCCTATTTTGGGGATCAAAGAGGTATTTGTGGGTGAAAAGGTCCTATTTCCTGGGGGAAAACTGGTATTTCTTGGAGAAGATGTGATCTATTTGGGAGAAATGTGGCATGTCTGGAAGAAACTGTCCTATTTTGGGGATAAAAGAGGTATTTGTGGGATAAAAGGTCCTATTTCAAGGTGGAAACGTGGTATTTCTTGGAGAAGATGTGATCTATTTGGGAGAAATGTGGCATTTCTGGAAGAAACTGTCCAATTTTGGGGATAAAAGAGGTATTTGTGGGTGAAAAGGTCCTATTTGAAGGTGGAACCTGGTATTTCATGGAGAAGATGTGATATATTTGGGAGAAATGTGGCATTTCTGGAAGACTAAGTCCTGTTTGAGGGATAAAAGAGGTATTTGTGGGTGAAAAGGTCCTATTTCCAGGGGGAAACGTGGTATTTCTTGGAGAAGATGTGATATATTTGGGAGAAATGTGGCATTTCTGGAAGAAACTGTCCTATTTTGGGGATAAAAGAGGTATTTGAGGGTGAAAAGGTCCTATTTGAAGGGGGAAACCTGGTATTTCTTGGAGAAGATGTGATATATTTGGGAGAAATCTGGCATTTCTGGATGAAAATGTCCTCTTTTGGGGATAAAAGAGGTATTTGTGGGTGAAAAGGTCCTATTTGCAGGGGGAAACCTGGTATTTCTTGGAGAAGATGTGCTATATTTGGGAGAAATGTGGCATTTCTGGAAGAAACTGTCCTATTTTGGGGATAAAACAGGTATTTGTGGGTGAAAAGGTCCTATTTGAAGGGGGAAACCTGGTATTTCTTGGAGAAGCTGTGATATATTTGGGAGAAATGTGGCATTTCTGGAAGGAACTGTCCTCTTTTGGGGATAAAAGAGGTATTTGTGGGAGAAAAGGTCCTATTTGAAGGGGGAAACCTGGTATTTCTTGGAGAAGATGTGATATATTTGGGAGAAATCTGGCATTTCTGGAAGAAAATGTCCTCTTTTGGGGATAAAAGGCTGGTATTTGTTATAGTAAAGGTCCTATTTCAGGAGGAATCTTGGTATTTCTTGGAGAAGATGTGATATATTTGGGAGAAATGTGGCATTTCTGGAAGAAACTGTCCTATTTTGGGGATAGAACAGGTATTTGTGGGTGAAAAGGTCCTATTTGAAGGGGGAAACCTGGTATTTCTTGGAGAAGATGTGATCTATTTGGGAGAAATGAGGCATGTCAGGAAGAAACTGTCCTATTTTGGGGATAAAAGAGGTATTTGTGGGTGAAAAGGTCCTATTTCCAGGGGGAAACCTGGTATTTCTTGGAGAAGATGTGATATATTTGGGAGAAATGTGGCATTTCTGGAAGGAAATGTCCAATTTGGGGGGAGAAGGCTGGTATTTGTGGGTGAAAAGGTCCAATTTGAAGGGGGAAACGTGGTATGTCTTGGACAAGATGTGATACATTAGGGAGAAATGTGGCATGTCAGGAAGAAACTGTCCTATTTTGGGGATAAAAGAGGTGTTTGTGGGTGAAAAGGTCCTATTTGAAGGGGGAAACGTGGTATTTCTTGGAGAAGATGTGATATATTTGGGAGAAATGTGGCATGTCAGGAAGAAACTGTCCTCTTTTGGGGATAAAAGAGGTATTTGTGGGATAAAAGGTCCTATTTGAAGGTGGAGACGTGGTATTTCTTGGAGAAGATGTGATCTATTTGGGAGAAATGTGGCCTTTCTGGCAGAAACTGTCCTCTTTTGGGGATAAAAGAGGTATTTGTGGGTGAAAAGGTCCTATTTGAAGGGGGAAAGCTGGTATTTCTTGGAGAAGATGTGATATATTTAGGAGAAATGTGGCATGTCAGGAAGAAACTGTCGTATTTTGGGGATAAAAGAGGTATTTGTGGGTGAAAAGGTCCTATTTGATGGGGGAAAGCTGGTAGTTCTTGCAGGAGATGTGATATATTTGGGAGAAATGTGGCATTTCTGGAAGAAAATGTCAAATTTCGGGGGAGAAGGCTGGTATTTGTGGGTGAAAAGGTCGTATTTGAAGGGGAAAAGTGGTATATCTTGGAGAAGATGTGATATATTCGGGAGAAATGAGGCCTTTCTGGAAGAAACTGTCCAATTTGTGGGATAAAAGAGGTATTTGTGGGTGATAAGGTCCGATTTCCAGGGGGAAAGCTGGTATTTCTTGGAGAAGATGTGATCTATTTGGGAGAAATGTGGCATTTCTGGAAGAAACTGTCCTATTTTGGGGATAGAACAGGTATTTGTGGGTGAAAAGGTCCTATTTGAAGGGGGAAACGTGGTATTTCTTGGAGAAGATGTGATATATT
Source organism: Lophura swinhoii (assembly GCA_030408155.1). Taxonomy (NCBI): domain Eukaryota; kingdom Metazoa; phylum Chordata; class Aves; order Galliformes; family Phasianidae; genus Lophura; species Lophura swinhoii. Next base: position 27,754 of record CM059474.1, read on the forward strand.
TGGGAGAAATGTGGCATTTCTGGAAGAAACTGACCAATTTTGGGGATGAAACAGGTATTTGTGTTTGAAAAGGTCCTATTTGAAGGGGGAAACGTGGTATATCTTGGACAATATTTGATCTATTAGGGAGAAATATGGCATGTCAGGAAGAAACTGTCCTATTTTGGGGATAAAAGAGGTGTTTGTGGGTGAAAAGGTCCTATTTGAAGGGGGAACCGTGGTATTTCTTGGAGAAGATGTGATATATTTGGGAGAAATGTGGCATGTCAGGTAGAAACTGTCCTCTTTTGGGGATAAAAGAGGTATTTGTGGAATAAAAGGTCCTATTTGAAGGGGGAAACGTGGTATTTCTTGGAGAAGCTGTGATATATTTGGGAGAAATCTGGCATTTCTGGAAGAAACTGTCCAATTTGAAGGATAAAAGAGGTATTTGTGGGTGAAAAGGTGCTATTTGAAGGGGGAAACCTGATATTTCTTGGAGAAGATGTGATATATTCGGGCGAGATGTGGCATTTCTGGAAGAAACTGTCCAATTTGGGGGCAAAATGCTGGTATTTGTGGGTGAAAAGGTCCTATTTGAAGGGGGAAACCTGGTATTTCTTGGAGAAGATGTGATATATTTGGGAGAAATGTGGCATTTCTTTAAGAAAAAGTCCAATTTGGGGAGGGAAGGCTGTTATGTGTGGGAGAAAAGGTCCGATTTCAGGAGGAATCCTGGTATTTCTTGGAGAAGATGTGGTATATTTGGGAGAAATGTGGCATTTCTGGAAGAAACTGTCCTATTTTGGGGATAAAAGAGGTATTTGTGGGTGAAAATGTCTTATTTCAGGAGGAATCCCTGTATTTCATGGAGAAGATGAGGTATATTTGAGCGAAAGGTGGCATTTCTGGAAGAAACTGTCCTATTTTGGGGATAAAAGAGGTATTTGTGGGTGAGAAGGTCCTATTTGAAGGGGGAAACCTGGTATTTCTTGGAGAAGATGTGATCTATTTGGGAGAATTGTGGCATTTCTGAAGAAACTGTCCTATTTTGGGGATAAAACAGGTATTTGTGGGTGAAAAGGTCCTATTTGAAGGGGGAAAAGTGGTAATTCTTGGAGAAGATGTGATATATTTGGGAGAAATGTGGCATTTCTGGAAGAAACTGTCCTATTTTGGGGATAGAACAGGTATTTGTGTTTGAAAAGGTCCTATTTGAAGGGGGAAACGTGGTATTTCTTGGAGAAGATGTGATATATTTGGGAGAAATGTGGCATGTCTGGAAGAAACTGTCCTCTTTTGGGGATAAAAGAGGTATTTGTGGGTGAAAAGGTCCTATTTGAAGGGGGAAAGCTGGTATTTCTTGGAGAAGATGTTCTATATTTGGGAGAAATCTGGCATTTCTGGAAGAAACGGTCCTATTTGGGGGGAGAAGGCTGGCATTTGTGGGTGAAAAGGTCCTATTTGAAGGGGGAAAGCTGGTATTTCTTGGAGAAGATGTAATACATTTGGGAGAAATGTGGCATGTGTGGAAGAAACTGTCCTATTTTGGGGATAAAAGAGGTATTTGTGGGTGAAAAGGTCCTATTTGAAGGGGGATACCTGGTATTTCTTGGAGAAGATGTGATCTATTTGGGAGAATTGTGGCATTTCTGGAAGAAACTGTCCTATTTTGGGGATACAAGAGGTATTTGTGGGTGAAAAGGTCCTATTTGAAGGGGGAAACGTGGTAATTCTTGGAGAAGATGTGATATATTTGGGAGAAATCTGGCAATTCTGGAAGAAACTGTCCTCTTTTGGGGATAGAACAGGTATTTGTGGGTGAAAAGGTCCTATTTGAAGGGGGAAAGCTGGTATTTCTTGGAGAAGATGTGATATATTTGGGAGAAATGTGGCCTTTCTGGAAGAAACTGTCCTATTTTGGGGATCAAAGAGGTATTTGTGGGTGAAAAGGTCCTATTTGAAGGGGGAAAGCTGGTATTTCTTGGAGAAGATGTGATATATTTGGGAGAAATGTGGCATTTCTGGAAGAAACTGTCCTATTTTGGGGATAAAAGAGGTATTTGTGGGTGAAAAGGTTCTATTTGAAGGGGGAAAGCTGGTATTTCTTGGAGAAGATGTGCTATATTTGGGAGAAATCAGGCATTTCTGGAAGAAAATGTCCAATTTGGGGGGAGAAGGCAGGCATGTGTGGGTGAAAAGGTCCTATTTGAAGGGGGAAAGCTGGTATTTCTTGGAGAAGATGTGGTATATTTGGGAGAAATGTGGCATGTGTGGAAGAAACTGTCCTATTTTGGGGATAAAAGAGGTATTTGTGGGTGAAAATATCCTATTTCAGGAGAAAACCTGGTATTTCTTGGAGAAGATGTGATCTATTTGGGAGAAATGTGGCATTTCTGGAAGACAAAGTGCTATTTTGGGGATAAAAGAGGTATTTGTGGGTGAAAAGTTCCTATTTCCAGGAGGAAAGCTGGTATTTCTTGGAGAAGATGTGATATATTTGGGAGAAATGTGGCATTTCTGGAAGAAACTGTCCTATTTTGGGGATAAAACAGGTATTTGTGGGTGAAAAGGTCCTATTTGAAGGGGGAAACCTGGTATTTCTTGGAGAAGATGTGATATATTTGGGAGAAATGTGGCATTTCTGGAAGAAACTGTCCTCTTTTGGGGATAAAGCAGGTATTTGTGGGTGAAAAGGTGCTATTTGAATGGGGAAAGCTGGTATTTCTTGGAGAAGATGTTCTATATTTGGGAGAAATGTGGCATGTCTGGAAGAAACTGTCCTATTTTGGGGATTAAAGAGGTATTTGCGGGTGAAAAGTTCCTATTTCCAGGGGGAAACCTGGTATTTCTTGGAGAAGATGTGATATATTTGGGAGAAATGTGGCATGTCTGGAAGAAACTGTCCTCTTTTGGGGATAAAAGAGGTATTTGTGGGTGAAAAGGTCCTATTTGAAGGGGGAAAGCTGGTAGTTCTTGGAGATGATGTGATATATTTGGGAGAAATGTGGCATGTCTGGAAGAAACAGTCCTATTTTGGGGATAAAAGAGGTATTTGTGGGTGAAAAGGTCCTATTTCAGGAGGAAAGCTGGTATTTCTTGGAGAAGATGTGATATATTTGGGAGAAATGTGGCATGTCAGGAAGAAGCTGTCCTATTTTGGGGATGAAACAGGTATTTGTGGGTGAAAAGTTCCTATTTCAAGGTGGAAACGTGGTATTTCTTGGAGAAGATGTGATATATTTGGGAGAAATGTGGCATTTCTGGAAGAAACTGTCCTCTTTTGGGGATAAAAGAGGTATTTGTGGGTGAAAAGGTCCTATTTGAAGGGGGAAACCTGGTATTTCATGGAGGAGATGTGATCTATTTGGGAGAAATGTGGCATGTCAGGAAGAAACTGTCATATTTTGGGGATAAAAGAGGTATTTGTGGGTGAAAAGGACCTATTTGAAGGGGGAAACCTGGCATTTCTTGGAGAAGATGTGATATATTTGGGAGAAATGTGGCATTTCTGGAAGAAAATGTCCAATTTGAGGGATAAAAGAGGTATTTGTGGGTGAAAAGTTCCTATTTGAAGGGGGAAACGTGGTATTTCTTGGAGAAGATGTGATCTATTTGGGAGAAATGTGGCATGTCAGGAAGAAACTGTCCTATTTTGGGGATAAAACAGGTATTTGTGGGTGAAAAGGTCCTATTTGAAGGGGGAAAGCTGGTAGTTCTTGCAGAAGATGTGATATATTTGGGAGAAATGTGGCATTTCTGGAAGAAAATGTCAAATTTCGGGGGAGAAGGCTGGCATTTGTGGGTGAAAAGGTCGTATTTGAAGGGGAAAGCTGGTATTTCTTGGAGAAGATGTGGTATATTTGGGAGAAATGTGGCATGTGTGGAAGAAACTGTCCTATTTTGGGGATAAAAGAGGTATTTGTGGGTGATAAGGTCCTATTTCCAGGGGGAAAGCTGGTATTTCTTGAAGAAGATGTGATATATTTGGGAGAAATGTGGCATTTCTGGAAGAAACTGTCCTATTTTGGGGATAAAAGAGGTATTTGTGGGTGAAAAGGTCCTATTTGAAGGGGGAAACGTGGTATTTCTTGGAGAAGATGTGATATATTTGGGAGAAATGTGGCATTTCTGGAAGAAACTGTCCTATTTTGGGGATGAAACAGGTATTTGTGTTTGAAAAGGTCCTATTTGAAGGGGGAAACGTGGTATATCTTGGAGTAGATGTGATACATGAGGGAGAAATGTGGCATTTCTGGAAGAAACTGTCCTATTTTGGGGATAAAAGAGGTGTTTGTGGGTGAAAAGGTCCTATTTCAAGGGGGAAAACTGGTATTTCTTGGAGAAGATGTGATCTAATTGGGAGAAATGGGGCATGTCAGGAAGAAACTGTCCTATTTTGGGGATAAAACAGGTATTTGTGGGATAAAAGGTCCTATTTGAAGGGGGAATGCTGGTATTTCTTGGAGAAGATGTGATATATTTGGGAGAAGTCTGGCATGTCTGGAAGAAACTGTCCTCTTTTGGGGATAGAACAGGTATTTGTGGGTGAAAAGGTCCTATTTCAAGGGGGAAACCTGGTATTTCTTGGAGAAGATGTGATCTATTTGGGAGAAATGTGGCATGTCAGGAAGAAACTGTCCTATTTTGGGGATAAAAGAGGTATTTGTGGGTGAAAAGGTCCTATTTGAAGGGGGAAACCTGGTATTTCTTGGAGAAGATGTGATCTATTTGGGAGAAATGTGGCATTTCTGGAAGAAACTGTCCTATTTTGGGGATAAAAGAGGTATTTATGGGTGAAAATGTCCTATTTCTAGGGGGAAACCTGGTATTTCTTGGAGAAGATGTGATATATTTGGGAGAAATGTGGCATGTCAGGAAGAAACTGTCCAATTTTGGGGATAGAACAGGTATTTGTGGGTGAAAAGGTCCTATTTGAAGGGGGAAACGTGGTATTTCTTGGAGAAGATGTGATATACTTGGGAGAAATGTGGCATTTCTGGAAGAAACTGTCCTGTTTTGGGGATTAAAGAGGTATTTGTGGGTGAAAAGGTCCTATTTGAAGGGGGAAACGTGGTATTTCTTGGAGTAGATGTGATATATTTGGGAGAAATGTGGCATTTCTGGAAGAAACTGTCCTCTTTTGGGGATAAAAGAGGTATTTGTGGGTGAAAAGGTCCTATTTGAAGGGGGAAACGTGGTATTTCTTGGAGAAGATGTGATATATTTGGGAGAAATGTGGCATGTCAGGAAGAAACTGTCCTATTTTGGGGATGAAACAGGTATTTGTGGGTTAAAAGGTCCTATTTGAAGGGGGAAACGTGGTATTTCTTGGAGAAGATGTGATATATTTGGGCGAAATGTGGCATTTCTGGAAGAAACTGTCCTCTTTTGGGGATAAAAGAGGTATTTGTGGGTGAAAAGGTCCTATTTGAAGGGGGAAACGTGGTATTTCTTGGAGAAGATGTGATATATTTGGGAGAAATGTGGCATGTCAGGAAGAAACTGTCCTATTTTGGGGATAAAAGAGGTATTTGTGGGTGAAAAGGTCCTATTTGAAGGGGGAAAGCTGGTAGTTCTTGCAGGAGATGTGATATATTTGGGAGAAAGGTGGCCTTTCTGGAAGAAAATGTCAAATTTCGGGGGAGAAGGCTGGTATTTGTGGGTGAAAAGGTCCTATTTGAAGGGGGAAACGTGGTATATCTTGGACAAGATGTGATACATTACGGAGAAATGTGGCATGTCTGGAAGAAACTGTCCTATTTTGGGGATCAAAGAGGTATTTGTGGGTGAAAAGGTCCTCTTTGAAGGGGGAAACCTGGTATTTCTTGGAGAAGATGTGATCTATTTGGGAGAAATGTGGCATGTCAGGAAGAAACTGTCCTATTTTGGGGATAAAAGAGGTATTTCTGGGATAAAAGTTCCTATTTGAAGGGGGAAACGTGGTATTTCTTGGAGAAGATGTGATCTATTTGGGAGAAATGTGGCATTTCTGGAAGAAACTGTCCAATTTTTGGGAAAAAAGAGGTATTTGTGGGTGAAAAGGTCCTATTTGAAGGGGGAAACGTGGTATTTCTTGGAGAAGATGTGCTATATTTGGGAGAAATGTGGCATTTCTGGAAGAAACTGTCCTATTTTGGGGATAAAAGAGGTATTTGTGGGTGAAAAGGTCCTATTTGAAGGGGGAAACCTGGTATCTCTTGGAGAAGATGTGATATATTTGGGAGAAATCTGGCATTTCTGGAAGAAAATGTCCTCTTTTGGGGATAAAAGAGGTATTTGTGGGTGAAAAGGTCCTATTTGAAGGGGGAAAGCTGGTATTTCTTGGAGAAGATGTGCTATATTTGGGAGAAATGTGGCATTTCTGGAAGAAACAGTCCTATTTTGGGGATGAAAGAGGTATTTGTGGGTGAAAAGGTCCTATTTGAAGGGGGAAGCCTGGTATTTCTTGGAGAAGCTGTGATATATTTGGGAGAAATGTGGCATGTCAGGAAGAAAATGAACAATTTGGGGGGAGAAGGCTGGTATTTGTGGGTGACAAGGTCGTATTTGAAGGGGGAAACGTGTTATTTCTTGGAGAAGATGTGATATATTTGGGAGAAATGTGGCATTTCTGGAAGGAACTGTCCTCTTTTGGGGATAAAAGAGGTATTTGTGGGAGAAAAGGTCCTATTTGAAGGCGGAATGCTGGTATTTCTTGGAGAAGATGTGATATATTTGGGAGAAATGTGGCCTTTCTGGCAGAAACTGTGATCTTTTGGGGATAAAAGAGGTATTTGTGGGTGAAATGGTCCTATTTGAAGGGGGAAACGTGGTATTCCATGGAGGAGATGTGATCTATTTGGGAGAAATGTGGCATTTCTGGAAGAAACTGTCCTCTTTTGGGGATAAAACAGGTATTTGTGGGTGAAAAGGTCCTATTTGAAGGGGGAAACGTGGTATTTCTTGGACAAGATGTGATCTATTTGGGAGAAATGTGGCATTTCTGGAAGAAACTGTCCTATTTTGGGGATAAAAGAGGTATTTGTGGGTGAAAAGGTCCTATTTGAAGGGGGAATGCTGGTATTTCTTGGAGAAGATGTGATATATTTGGGAGAAATGTGGCATGTCTGGAAGAAACTGTCCTATTTTGGGGATAAAAGAGGTATTTGTGGGTGAAAAGCTCCTATTTGAAGGGGGAAAGCTGGTATTTCTTGGAGAAGATGTGATATATTTTGGAGAAATCTGGCATTTCTGGAAGAAACTGTCCTATTTTGGGGATAAAATAGGTATTTGTGGGTGAAAAGGTCCTATTTGCAGGGGGAAAGCTGGTATTTCTTGGAGAAGATGTGCTATATTTGGGAGAAATGTGGCATTTCTGGAAGAAACTGTCCTATTTTGGGGATAAAAGAGGTATTTGTGGGTGAAAAGTTCCTATTTCCAGGGGGAAACCTGGTATTTCTTGGAGAAGATGTGATATATTTGGGAGAAATGTGGCATGTCTGGAAGAAACTGTCCTCTTTTGGGGATAAAAGAGGTATTTGTGGGAGAAAAGGTCCTATTTCCAGGGGGAAACCTGGTATTTCTTGGAGAAGATGTGATATATTTGGGAGAAATCTGGCATTTCTGGAAGAAAATGTCCTCTTTTGGGGATAAAAGGTCTGGTATTTGTTATAGTAAAGGTCCTATTTCAGGAGGAATCTTGGTATTTCTTGAAGAAGATGTGATATATTTGGGAGAAATGTGGCATTTCTGGAAGAAACTGTCCTATTTTGGGGATAGAACAGGTATTTGTGGGTGAAAAGGTCCTATTTGAAGGGGGAAACGTGGTATTTCTTGGAGAAGATGTGATCTATTTGGGAGAAATGAGGCCTTTCTGGCAGAAACTGTCCTCTTTTGGGGATAAAAGAGGTATTTGTGGGTGAAAAGGTCCTATTTCCAGGGGGAAAGCTGGTAGTTCTTGCAGGAGATGCGATATATTTGGGAGAAATGTGGCATTTCTGGAAGGAAATGTCCAATTTGGGGGGAGAAGGCTGGTATTTGTGGGTGAAAAGGTCCAATTTGAAGGGGGAAACGTGGTATATCTTGGACAAGATGTGATACATTAGGGAGAAATGTGGCATGTCAGGAAGAAACTGTCCTATTTTGGGGATAAAAGAGGTGTTTGTGGGTGAAAAGGTCCTATTTGAAGGGGGAAACGTGGTATTTCTTGGAGAAGATGTGATATATTTGGGAGAAATCTGGCATTTCTGGAAGAAACTGTCCTCTTTTGGGGATAAAAGAGGTATTTGTGGGATAAAAGGTCCTATTTGAAGGTGGAAACGTGGTATTTCTTGGAGAAGATGTGATCTATTTGGGAGAAATGTGGCCTTTCTGGCAGAAACTGTCCTCTTTTGGGGATAAAAGAGGTATTTGTGGGTGAAAAGGTCCTATTTGAAGGGGGAAAGCTGGTATTTCTTGGAGAAGATGTGATATATTTGGGAGAAATGTGGCATGTCAGGAAGAAGCTGTCCTATTTTGGGGATGAAACAGGTATTTGTGGGTGAAAAGGTCCTATTTGATGGGGGAAAGCTGGTAGTTCTTGCAGGAGATGTGATATATTTGGGAGAAATGTGGCATTTCTGGAAGAAAATGTCAAATTTCGGGGGAGAAGGCTGGTATTTGTGGGTGAAAAGTTCGTATTTGAAGGGGAAACCTGGTATATCTTGGAGAAGATGTGATATATTTGGGAGAAATGAGGCCTTTCTGGAAGAAACTGTCCAATTTGTGGGATAAAAGAGGTATTTGTGGGTGATAAGGTCCGATTTCCAGGGGGAAAGCTGGTATTTCTTGGAGAAGATGTGATCTATTTGGGAGAAATGTGGCATTTCTGGAAGATAATGTCCTATTTTGGGGATAGAACAGGTATTTGTGGGTGAAAAGGTCCTATTTGAAGGGGGAAACGTGGTATTTCTTGGAGAAGATGTGATCTATTTGGGAGAAATGTGGCATTTCTGGAAGAAACTGTCCAATTTTTGGGGTGAAACAGGTATTTGTGTTTGAAAAGGTCCTATTTGAAGGGGGAAACGTGGTGTATCTTGGACAATATTTGATCTATTAGGGAGAAATATGGCATGTCAGGAAGAAACTGTCCTATTTTGGGGATAAAAGAGGTGTTTGTGGGTGAAAAGGTCCTATTTGAAGGGGGAACCGTGGTATTTCTTGGAGAAGATGTGATATATTTGGGAGAAATGTGGCATGTCAGGTAGAAACTGTCCTCTTTTGGGGATAAAACAGGTATTTGTGGGATAAAAGGTCCTATTTGAAGGGGGAATGCTGGTATTTCTTGGAGAAGATGTGATATATTTGGGAGAAATGTGGCATGTCTGGAAGAAACTGTCCTATTTTGGGGATAGAACAGGTATTTGTGGGTGAAAAGGTCCTATTTCAAGGGGGAAACCTGGTATATCTTGGAGAAGATGTGATATATTTGGGAGAAATGTGGCATGTCAGGAAGAAACTGTCCTATTTTGGGGATAAAAGAGGTATTTGTGGGTGAAGAGGTCCTATTTGAAGGGGGAAACCTGGTATTTCTTGGAGAAGATGTGATCTATTTGGGAGAAATGTGGCATTTCTGGATGAAACTGTCCTATTTTGGGGATAAAAGAGGTATTTGTGGGTGAAAAGGTCCTATTTCTAGGGGGAAACCTGGTATTTCTTGGAGAAGATGTGATCTATTTGGGAGAAATGTGGCATGTCAGGAAGAAACTGTCCTCTTTTGGGGATAAAAGAGGTATTTGTGGGTGAAAAGGTCCTATTTGAAGGGGGAAACGTGGTATTTCTTGGAGAAGATGTGATATATTTGGGAGAAATGTGGCATTTCTGCTGGAAACTGTCCTATTTTGGGGATAAAAGAGGTATTTGTGGGTGAAAAGGTCCTATTTGAAGGGGGAAACCTGGTATTTCTTGGAGTAAATGTGATATATTTGGGAGAAATGTGGCATTTCTGGAAGAAACTGTCCTCTTTTGGGGATAAAAGAGGTATTTGTGGGTGAAAAGGTCCTATTTGAAGGGGGAAACGTGGTATTTCTTGGAGAAGATGTGATATATTTGGGAGAAATGTGGCATGTCAGGAAGAAACTGTCCTCTTTTGGGGATAAAAGAGGTATTTGTGGGTGAAAAGTTCCTATTTGAAGGGGGAAACCTGGTATTTCTTGGAGAAGATGTGATATATTTGGGCGAAATGTGGCATTTCTGGAAGAAACTGTCCTATTTTGGGGATAAAAGAGGTATTTGTGGGAGAAAAGGTCCTATTTCCAGGGGGAAACGTGGTATTTCTTGGTGAAGATGTGATATATTTGGGCGAAATGTGGCATGTCTGGAAGAAACTGTCCTATTTTGGGGATAAAAGAGGTATTTGTGGGTGAAAAGATCCTATTTGAAGGGGGAAACGTGGTATTTCTTGGAGAAGATGTGATATATTTGGGAGAAATCTGGCATTTCTGGAAGAAACTGTCCTCTTTTGGGGATAAAAGAGGTATTTGTGGGTGAAAAGGTCCTATTTCAAGGGGGAAACCTGATATTTCTTGGAGAAGATGTGATATATTAGGGCGAGATGTGGCATTTCTGGAAGAAACTGTCCAATTTGGGGGCAAAATGCTGGTATTTATGGGTGAAAAGGTCCTATTTGAAGGGGGAAACCTGGTATTTCTTGGAGAAGATGTGATATATTTGGGAGAAATGTGGCATTTCTTTAAGAAAAAGTCCAATTTGGGGAGGGAAGGCTGTTATGTGTGGGAGAAAAGGTCCTATTTCAGGAGGAATCCTGGTATTTCTTGGAGAAGATGTGGTATATTTGGGAGAAATGTGGCCTTCCTGGAAGAAACTGTCCTATTTTGGGGATAAAAGAGGTATTTGTGGGTGAAAATGTCTTATTTCAGGAGGAATCCCTGTATTTCATGGAGAAGATGAGGTATATTTGGGCGAAAGGTGGCATTTCTGGAAGAAACTGTCCTCTTTTGGGGATAGAACAGGTATTTGTGTTTGAAAATGTCCTATTTGAAGGGGGAAACGTGGTATTTCTTGGAGAAGATGTGATATATTTGGGAGAAATGTGGCATGTCTGGAAGAAACTGTCCTATTTTGGGGATAAAAGAGGTATTTGTGGGTGAAAAGGTCCTCTTTGAAGGGGGAAACCTGGTATTTCTTGGAGAAGATGTGAACTATTTGGGAGAAATGTGGCATTTCTGCTGGAAACTGTCCTATTTTGGGGATAAAAGAGGTATTTGTGGGTGAAAAGGTCCTATTTGAAGGGGGAAAGCTGGTATTTCTTGGAGAAGATGTTCTATATTTGGGAGATATCTGGCATTTTTGGAAGAAACTGTCCTATTTGGGGGGAGAAGGCTGGCATTTGTGGGTGAAAAGGTCCTATTTGAAGGGGGAAAGCTGGTATTTCTTGGAGAAGATGTGATATATTTGGGAGAAATCTGGCCTTTCTGGAAGAAACAGTCCTCTTTTGGGGATAAAACAGGTATTTGTGGGTGAAAAGTTCCTATTTCCATTAGAAAAGCTGGTATTTCTTGGAGAAGATGAGGTATATTTGGGAGAAATGTGGCATTTCTGGAAGAAACTGTCCTCTTTTGGGGATAGAACAGGTATTTGTGTTTGAAAATGTCCTATTTGAAGGGGGAAACCTGGTATTTCTTGGAGAAGATGTGGTGAATTTGGGAGAAATGTGGCATGTCAGGAAGAAAATGTCCAATCTGGGGGGAGATGGTTGGTATTTGTGGGTGAAAAGGTCCTATTTGAAGGGGGAAACCTGGTATTTCTTGGCGAAGATGTGATATATTTGGGAGAAATGTGGCATTTCTGGAAGAAACTGTCCTATTTGGGGGATAAAAGAGGTATTTGTGGGTGAAAAGGTCCTATTTGAAGGGGGAAACCTGGTATTTCTTGGAGAAGATGTGATCTATTTGGGAGAAATCTGGCATTTCTTGAAGAAAATGTCCAATTTGGGGGGAGAATTCTGGTATTTGTGGGTGAAAAGGTCCTATTTGAAGGGGGAAACCTGGTATTTCTTGGAGAAAGTGTCCTCTTTTTTGAGTTGAAATCGGGTATTCCTTGAAGAAAATGACCTATTTTGTGGGAGAAAAGTGGTATTTGTGGTAGAAAATGTCCCACGTTTGGAAACAATCTAGCATTTCTTGGAGAAAATGTCCTGATTTGGGGAGAAAGCAGGTATTTGTGGGAGAAAAAGAGGTATTTTGGGGGGTAAAGTTGGTATTTGTGGGAGAAAATGTACTGTTTTGGGGGATAAAAGAGGTATTTGTGGGAGAAAATGTCCTATTTTGGGGGAGTAAGGTGGTATTTCTGGAAGAAAATGTCTCATTTTTGGGATAAAACAGGTATTTGTGGGAGAAAATGTCTTATTTTTGGGATGAAACAGGTATTTGTGGGTGATTGGTTACTATTTCAGGGGAGAAAGCTGGTATTTGTGGGAGAAAATGTCCTGTTTTGGGGATAAAACAGGCATTTCTTGGAGAAGATGTTATATATTTGGGAGAAATCAGGCATTTCTGGAAGAAAAAGTCGAATTTGGGGGGAGAAAACTGGAATTTGTGGGAGAAAAGGTCCTATTTCGGGTGGGGAGCCTGTTATGTGTTGGAGAAAATGTCCCATGTTTGAGTTGAAATCGGGTATTCCTTGAACAGAACGACCTATTTTGAGGGAGAAATGTGGTATATCTGGTAGAAAATGTCCTACGTTTGGGAAACAATCTTGCATTTCTGGGAGAAAATGTTGTGATTTGGGGAGAAAGCAGGTATTTGTGGGAGAATTTAACATCTTTATAAATGACATCGATGACGGAATTGAGTGCACCCTCAGGAAGTTTGCTGACGACACCAAGCTGAGTGGTGCGGTCGACACGGTTGAAGGAAGGGATGCCATTCAGAGGGACTTGGAGAGGCTAGAATGGTGGGCCCGGGTGAACCTGATGCGGTTCAACACGGCAAAGTGCAGAGTTTTGCACTTGGGCCGGAGAAATCCCAGGCATCCCTACAGGCTGGAAGGAGCGGTCCTTGAGAGCAGCCGTGTGGAGAAGGACTTGGGGGTCCTGATAGATGAAAAACTGACTATGAGCCAGCAGTGTGCCCTTGTGGCTCGGAAGGCGAATGGTATCCTGGGCTCCATCAGCAGAGGGGTGGCCAGCAGGGACAGGGAGGTGATTGTTCCCCTCTCCTCTGCTCTTGTGAGGCCCCATCTGGAGTACTGTGTCCAGGTCTGGAGCCCCCAGTACAAGAAAGACAGGGAGCTGTTGGAGAGGGTCCAGAGGAGAGCCAGCAAAATGATCAGGGGATTGGAGCACCTCCCCTATGAGGACAGGCTGAAGGAGCTGGGCTTGTTCAGCCTGGAGAAAAGAAGGCTGCGGGGTGAGCTCATTGCAGCCTTTCAGTACCTAAAGGGAGCCTACAAAGAGGAGGGGAATCAACTCTTGGAAAGGGGAGATAACAGCAGGACAAGGGGAAATGGTTTGAAGTTGAGGGAAGGGAGATTTAGGTTGGACATCAGGGGGAACTTCTTTACAGAGAGAGTGGTGAGGTAGTGGAACAGGCTGGCCAGAGAGGTTGTGGATGCCCCGTCCCTGGAGGTGTTCAAGGCCAGATTGGATGAGGCCCTGGGCAGCCTGGTCTAGCACGAGGTGGGATGATTGGTGGCCCTGCGTGTGGCAGGGGGGTTGGAGATTCATGATCCTTGAGGTCCCTTCCAACCCTGGCAATTCTGTGATTCTGTGATTCTGTCTTTTGGGGGAGAAAGGTGGTATTTGTGGGAGAAAATGTCCTGTTTGGGGGGATACAAGAGGTATTTGTGGGAGAAAATGTCCTATTTTGGGGATACAAGAGGTATTTGTGGGTGAATGGGAACTATTTCAGGGGAGAAAGCTGGTATTTGTGGGAGAAAATGTCGGATTTGGGGGTAAGTAAGGTGGTATTTGTGGAAGAAGATGTGATATATTTGGGAGAAAAGAGGCATTTCTGGAAGAAAAAGTCCAATTTGGGGGGAGAAAGCTGGTATTTGTGGGAGAAAATGTGGTATTTTTGATTTGAAATCGGGTATTCCTTGAAGAAAATGACCTATTTTGGGGGAGAAAGCTGGTATATGTGGGAGAAAATGTCCTCTTTTTGATTTGAAATCGGATGTTCCTTGAAGAAAATGACCTATTTTGGGGGAGAAACCTGGTATATGTGGGAGAAAATGTCCTCTTTTTGATTTGAAATCGGATGTTCCTTGAAGAAAATGACCTATTTTGGGGGAGAAACCTGGTATTTCTGGGAGGAAATGTCCTACGTTTGGGAAACAATCTTGCATTTCTGGGAGAAAATGTCCTGAATTGGGGAGAAATCTGGTATTTGTGGGAGAAAAAGAGGTATTTTGGGGGAGAAAGGTGGTATTTGTGGGAGAAAATGTACTGTTTTGGGGGATAAAAGAGGTATTTGTGGGAGAAAATGTCCTATTTTGGGGGAGTAAGGTGGTATTTGTGGGAGAAAATGTCCTGTTTTGGGGGATAAAACAGGTATTTGTGGGTGAATGAGTACTATTTCAGGGGAGAAAGCTGGTATTTGCGGGTGAAGGGGTACTATTTCAGGGGAGAAAGCTGGTATTTGTGGGAGAAAATGTCCGATTTGGGGGGAGTATGGTTTCCCCCTTGAAATAGGACCTTTTCACCCACAAATACCTGTTTTCCTTGCTTCCTGCCGTGTGTAACGGTCATTGCTGAGGAGTCCAGCTTCAGAGCAGGGCTGTTTTGTGAAGGCAGCACAAGCACGCTGCCGGCGCCTGGGGCTGGCAGCTTGTGGGCGGGCTGCTGAGGCAGCAGGGGCGGAGCTGGCTCTTATCTCTTGGCGTGACCTTGACTGCTCATTGGGGTATTAAAAGCAGCTCTTGGAGGGCAGAAGCTAGCTTCGGCCCACATCCCTTTCCAGGACATCAGCTCTCCTACTGACAGACCTCGAGAGCGCAGGTTCAAACATGGTCTCTACCAGGCGGCGGGCTTGCCCCAAGAGGACTGTGGCGACCCAGACAGAGGGCCTGCTGAGAAATGTAGCGGTTCAGGTCTCTGGCTGTAGGGAGTGCCTGAGCCTGCTGCTGCCGGGGGAGAATGGGAAGGATGCCACTTGTGCGAGGTGCGAGCAGGTGGAGGAGCTGCTCAGCCTGGTGGTGGAACTTAGAGAGGAGGTAGGGAGATTAAGAGCCATCAGAGAGTGCGAGCGGGAGATTGACTGGTGGTGTGACTCTCTGCGAGAAAGACGCAGAGATTGCAACCCCCAAACGGTAGTGGACCCTCTGCCTTGCCGCAGTCAAACTGAGAGAGCTAATCTGAGGGCGGAGGAGGAATGGCAGCAGGTTCCAGCTCGGCGATGCGGGCAACCCCCATCCCGACCTACCTCGGTTCCCCAGGTGCCTCTATGTAATAGGGTTGAAGCCCTGCAACTGGAGGGTGCGGTGGCTGAGGATGAAGTGGGAGAACTGCCTCCAAGTGTTCCCAAGGAGAGGCGTCCAGCTCCACGCTTCAAGACTGCCTCCTCCAGTAAAGAAAGGAGGGTGATAGTCGTAGGAGACTCCCTTCTAGGAGGAACTGAAGGCCCAATATGTCGGCCTGTCCCCACCCGTAGGGAGGTGTGCTGCCTCCCTGGGGCCCGGCTCAGGGATATTTCTAGGAAACTTCCTAGGTTGATCCGCTCCTCTGATTATTATCCCTTATTGATAGTTCAGGCTGGCAGTGATGAGGTCACTGATGGAAACCTGAGGACTATGAAAAATGACTTTAGGAGACTGGGGAGGTTAGTTGAAGGAGCAGGCGTACAGGTAGTATTTGCCTGTATTCCTACAGTGGCAGGGAAGGATGCTGAGACCACCAGAAAAACACACCTTATAAACGCGTGGCTGAAAGGCTGGTGCAAAAGCAAGAATTTGGGGTTCTTTGATCATGGGGCGGTCTACTCGGCAGCGGGCCTGGGGTCTGCTGATGGGTCTCACCTGTCTCGAAGGGGGAAACGGATCCTTGCCCAGGAGCTGGCAGGACTTGTGGAGAGGGCTTTAAACTAGATATGAAGGGGGTAGGGGATAAAACCAGGCCTGCTAGAGATGAGCCTGGGGGAGCGGCAATGGGATCAGGGATGAGGCGAGGGGCTCGGCTGAAGTGCGTCTACACCAATGCACGCAGCATGGGCAACAAAGAAGAAGAGTTGGAAGCCGTGGTGCGGCAGGCAAGCTATGACCTAGTCGCCATTACGGAAACATGGTGGGACTGCTCCCATGACTGGAGTGCTGCAATGGATGGCTCCAAGCTCTTCAGGAAGGATAGGCAAGGAAGAAGGGGTGGTGGTGTGGCTCTGTATGTTAGAGAGTGCTTTGATGTTACGGAGCTTGTGGCTGGGGATGATAAGGTTGAATCCCTATGGGTAAAGATCAGGGGAAGGGCTGACAAGGCAGACATATTGGTGGGCGTCTGCTATAGACCGCCGAACCAGGATGAAGAGACGGATGAGGTGTTCTATGAGC
Organism: Lophura swinhoii; assembly: GCA_030408155.1. Lineage (NCBI taxonomy): Eukaryota > Metazoa > Chordata > Aves > Galliformes > Phasianidae > Lophura > Lophura swinhoii. Next base: position 44,251 of record CM059474.1, read on the forward strand.
AGCTGGCAGAAGCTGCGAGGTCGCCGGCCCTTGTCCTCATGGGGGACTTCAACTTCCCTGACATATGCTGGGAATACAACGCAGCGCAGAAGAAGCAGTCTAGGAGGTTTCTGGAGTGTATGGAGGATAACTTTCTGATGCAGCTGGTGAGAGAGCCTACGAGAGGAGCTGCCCCGCTAGACCTGCTGTTCGCAAACAGAGAAGGTCTGGTGGAAGATGTGGTGGTCGGGGGCTGTCTTGGACAGAGTGACCATGAGATGGTAGAGTTCTCCATTCTTGGTGGAGCCAGGAGGAAGAACAGCCAAACTGTTACCTTGGACTTCCGGAGGGCGGACTTTGAATTGTTTAGAAGACTAGTAGGGGGAGTCCCCTGGGTTTCGGTCTTAGAGGGTCAAGGGGTCCAAGACAACTGGTTGCTCTTCAAGAAGAGCGTCTTACAGGCGCAGGAGCGGGCTGTCCCCCTGAGCTGCAAAAAGAGCCGGCGGGGAAGGAGACCGGCGTGGATGAATAGGGAACTATTCTTGAGGCTCTGGGAGAAAAAGAGAATCTACCTCCTGTGGAAGAAGGGACGGGCGACTCAGAAAGAGTACAGAGAAGTTGTTAAGGTGTGCAGGGAGAAAATCAGAAAGGCGAAAGCCCAGCTCGAACTCAACCTGGCCGCTGGGATAAAAAGAAACAAGAAATCCTTTTACAAATATATCAACAGTAAGAGGAGAACTAAGGAGAATCTCCACTCTTTACTGGATGAGGCTGGGAATGTGACTACTGAGGATAAGGAAAAGGCGGAGGTCCTGAACGCCTTCTTTACGTCTGTCTTTAAAGGTCAGGCCAGTTATCCTCAAGGCACTCCGCTTTTTGACCTGATAGTCTCGGCTGAGGAGCAGGCTAAACCATCCACGATTCAGGAGGAAACAGTCAGAGACCTGCTACTCCAACTGGACTGTCCCAAGTCCATGGGGCCGGATGAGATTCACCCGAGAGTGCTGAGGGAACTGGCGGAGGTGATAGCCGAGCCGCTTTCCATCATCTCTCAGCGCTCCTTGTTGACTGGTGAAGTACCAGAAGACTGGAAGCTTGCCAATGTGACTCCCATCTACAAGAAGGGCTGTAAGGAGGACCCGGGGAACTCCAGGCCTGTTAGCCTGACCTCGGTGCCGGGGAAGGTTATGGAGCAGATTGTCTTGAGGGAGATCACGCGGCAAGTGCGGGACAACCGGGGGATCAGGCCTAGCCAGCATGGGTTCACGAAGGGCAGGTCCTGCTTGACCAACCTGATCTCCTTCTATGATCTAGTGAGCCGCCTGGTGGATGAGGGAAAGGCTGTTGATGTAGTCTACCTAGACTTCAGCAAAGCCTTTGACACTGTCTCCCACAGTATTCTCCTGCAGAAGCTGGCAGTCCGTGGCTTGGACAGGTACACTCTTGGCTGGGTAAGGAACTGGCTGGAGGGCCGGGCCCAGAGAGTGGTGGTCAATGGAGCCAAATCCGGCTGGCGACCGGTCACGAGTGGGGTTCCCCAGGGGTCGGTGCTGGGGCCTGTCCTCTTCAAGATCTTTATTGATGACCTGGATGAGGGCATTGAGTGCACCCTCAGTAAGTTTGCAGATGACACCAAGCTGGCTGGAAGTGTCGATCTGCCTGGGGGTAGTGAGGCCCTACAGAGGGATCTGGACAGGCTGGAGAGCTGGGCTGAAGCCAATGGGATGAGGTTTAATAAGACCAAATGCCGGGTCCTACACTTTGGCCACGGCAACCCCAAGCAACGCTACAGGCTTGGGGCGGAGTGGCTGGAAGACTGTGTAGAGGAAATGGCCCTGGGGGTGTTGGTTGACGCTCGGCTAAACATGAGCCAGCAGTGTGCCCGGATAGCCAAGAAGGCCAATGGCATCTTGGCTTGCATCAGAAGTAGTGTGACCAGCAGGAGCAGGGAAGTAATTGTCCCCCTGTACTCAGCTCTGGTGAGGCCGCACCTTGAGTACTGTGTCCAGTTCTGGGCCCCTCACTACAAGAAAGACATTGAGGCCCTGGAGCGTGTTCAAAGAAGGGCAACAAAACTGGAGAGGGGTCTGGAGCACAGGCCTTATGAGGAGCGGCTGAGGGAGCTGGGATTGTTCAGTCTGGAGAAGAGGAGGCTCAGGGGAGACCTTCTTGCTCTCTAGAACTACCGGAAGGGAGGTTGTAGCGAGCAGGGGGTCGGCCTCTTCTCTCGGGTAACTGGTGATAGGACTAGGGGGAATGGTTTCAAGCTGCGCCAGGGAAGATTCAGACTGGATATTAGGAAATACTACTTCTCTGAAAGGGTGGTCAGGCACTGGAATGGGTTGCCCAGGGAGGTGGTGGGGTCACCGACCCCGGAGCTGTTCAAGAAACGATTAGATGTTGTGTTGAGGGATATAGTTTAGCGAGAACCATGGGTGATAGGTGGATGGTTGGACTGGATGATCGTATAGGTCTTTTCCAACCTTAGTGATTCTGTGATTCTGTGATTCTGTGATTCTGTGATTCTGTGATTATGAGATTCTGTGATACTGTGATTCTCTTCAACCACAAATACCTCTTTTATCCCCAAAAGAGGACAGTTTCTTCCAGAAATGCCACATTTCTCCCAAATATACCACATCTTCTCCAAGAAATACCAGGATTCCTCCGGAAATAGGACCTTTTCTCCCACAAATACCAGCCTTCTCCCCCATATTTGAATTTTTCTTCAAGAAAGGCCAGATTTCTCCCAATTATATCACATCTTCTCCAAGAAATACCAGCTTTCCCGCTTCAAATAGGACCTTTTCACCCACTAATACCTCTTTTATCCCCAAAATAGGACAGTTTCTTCCTGACATGACACATTCCTCCGAAATATATCATATCTCCTCCAAGAAATACCAGCTTTCCCCCTTCAAATAGGACCTTTTCACCCACAAATACCTGTTTTATCCCCAAAATAGGACAGTTTCTTCCAGAAATGCCACATTTCTCCCAAATATATCACATATTCTCCAAGAAATACCACGTTTCCGCCTTCAAATAGGACCTTTTCACCCACAAATAACTGTTTGATCCCCAAAATAGGACCGTTTCTTCCTGACATGCCACATTTCTCCCAAATATATCACATCTTCTCCAAGAAATACCAGCTTTCCCCCTTCAAATAGGACCTTTTCACCCACAAATACCTGTTCCATCCCCAAAATAGGACAGTTTCTTCCTGAAATGCCACATTTTTCCAAAATATATCACATCTCCTCCAAGAAATACCAGCTTTCCCCCTTCAAATAGGACCTTTTCACCCACAAATACCTCTTTTATCCCCAAAAGACGACAGTTTCTTCCTGACATGCCACATTTCTCCCAAGTATAGAACATCTTCTCCAAGAAATACCAGGTTTCCCCCTTCAAATAGGACCTTTTCACCCACAAATACCTCTTTTATCCCCAAAATAGGACAGTTTCTTCCAGAAATGCCAAATTTCTCCCAAATATATCACATCTTCTCCAAGAAATACCACCTTTCCCCCTTGAAATAGGAACTTTTCACCCACAAATAATGTTCTATCCCCAAAATAGGACAGTTTCTTCCAGAAATGCCTGATATCTCCCAAATACATCACATCTTCTCCAAGAAATACCACCTTTTCCCCTTCAAATAGGACCTTTTCACCCACAAATACCTCTTTTATCCCCAAAATAGGACAGTTTCTTCCAGAAAGGCCACATTTCTCCCAAATATACCACATCTTCTCCAAGAAATACCAGGTTTCCCTCTGGAAATAGGACCTTTTCACCCACAAATACCTGTTTTATCCCCAAAATAGGACAGTTTCTTCCAGAAATGCCACATTTCTCCCAAATATATCACATCTTCTCCAAGAAATACCAGGATTCCTCCTGAAATAGGAAATTTTCTCCCACAAATATCAGCCTTCTCCCCCCATATTTGAATTTTTCTTCCAGAAAGGCCAGATTTCTCCCAAATATATCACATCTTCTCCAAGAAATACCAGGGTTCCCCCTTCAAATAGGACCTTTTCACCCACAAATACCTCTTTTATCCCCAAAATAGGACAGTTTCTTCCTGACATGCCACATTTCTCCCAAATATACCATATCTCCTCCAAGAAATACCAGCTTTCCCCCTTCAAATAGGACCTTTTCACCCACAAATACCTCTTTTATCCCCAAAATAGGACAGTTTCTTCCTGACATGGCAGATTTCTCCCAAATATATCACATCTTCTCCAAGAAATACCAGCTTTCCCCCTTCAAATAGGACCTTTTCTCCCACAAATACCTGTTTGATCCCCAAAATAGGACAGTTTCTTCCTGACTTGCCAGATTTCTCCCAAATATATCACAGCTTCTCCAAGAAATACCCGGTTTCCCCCTTCAAATAGGACCTTTTCACCCACAAATACCTGTTTGATCCCCAAAATAGGACAGTTTCCTCCTGACATGCTATATTTCTCCCAAATATACCACATCTTCTCCAAGAAATACCAGGATTCATCCTGAAATAGGAACTTTTCTATCACAAATACCAACCTTCTCCCCCCAAATTTGACTTTTTCTTCCAGAAATGCCACATTTCTCCCAAATATAGCTCATCTTCTCCAAGAAATACCAGCTTTTCTAATGGAAATAGGAACTTTTCACCCACAAATACCTGTTTTATCCCCAAAAGAGGACTGTTTCTTCCAGAAAGGCCAGATTTCTCCCAAATATATCACAGCTTCTCCAAGAAATACCAGGTTTCCCCCTTCAAATAGGACCTTTTCACCCACAAATACCTCTTTGATCCCCAAAATAGGACAGTTTCTGCCAGAAATGCCACATTTCTCCAAAATATATCACATCTCCTCCAAGAAATACCAGCTTTCCCCCTTCAAATAGGACCTTTTCACCCACAAATACCTTTTTAACCCCAAAGGAGGACAGTTTCTTCCAGAAATGCCAGATTTCTCCCAAAGATATCACATCTTCTCCAAGAAATACCAGGTTTCCCCCTGGAAATAGGACCTTTTCACCCACAAATACCTCTTTTATCCCCAAAATAGGACAGTTTCTTCCAGACATGCCACATTTCTCCCAAATAAATCACATCTTCTCCAAGAAATACCAGGTTTCCCCCTTCAAATAGGACCTTTTCACCCACAAATACCTGTTTGATCCCCAAAAGAGGACAGTTTCTTCCTGACATGCCACATTTCTACCAAATATATCACATCTTCTCCAAGAAATACCAGGGTTCCCCCTTCAAATAGGAAATTTTCAAACACAAATACCTCTTTTATCCCCAAAACAGGACAGTTTCTTCCAGAAATGCCACATTTCTCCCAAATATATCACATCTTCTCCAAAAAATACCAGCTTTCCCCCTTCAAATAGGACCTTTTCACCCACAAATACCTCTTTTATCCCCAAAATAGGACAGTTTCTTCCAGAAATGCCACATTTCTCCCAAATATATCACATCTTCTCCAAGAAATACCAGGTTTCCCCCTGGAAATAGGACCTTTTCACCCACAAATACCTGTTTCATCCCCAATATAGGACTGTTTCTACCTGAAAGGCCACATTTCTCCCAAATAGATCACATCTTCTCCAAGAAATACCAGGTTTCCCCCTTCAAATAGGACCTCTTCACCCACAAATACCTGTTTTATTCCCAAAATAGGACAGTTTCTTCCAGAAATGCCACATTTCTCCCAAATATATCACATCTTCTCCAAGAAATACCACGTTTCCCCCTCCAAGTAGGACATTTTCAAACACAAATACCTGTTTTATCCCAAAAATAGGACAGTATCTTCCAGAAATGCCACATTTCTCCCAAATATATCACATCTTCTCCAAGAAATACCACGTTTCCCCCTTCAAATAGGAACTTTTCACCCACAAATACCTCTTTTATCCCCAAAAGAGGACAGTTTCTTCCAGAAATACCAGATTTCTCCCAAATATATCACATCTTCTCCAAGAAATACCAGGTTTGCCCCTTCAAATAGGACCTTTTCACCCACAAATACCTCTTTTATCCCCAAAATAGGACAGTTTCTTCTAGAAATGCCAGATTTCTCCCAAATAGATCACATCTTCTCCAAGAAATACCACATTTCCCCCTTCAAATAGGACCTCTTCACCCACAAATACCTGTTTTATTCCCAAAATAGGACAGTTTCTTCCAGAAATGCCACATTTCTCCCAAATATATCACATCTTCTCCAAGAAATACCACGTTTCCCCCTCCAAGTAGGACATTTTCAAACACAAATACCTGTTTTATCCCAAAAATAGGACAGTATCTTCCAGAAATGCCACATTTCTCCCAAATATATCACATCTTCTCCAAGAAATACCACGTTTCCCCCTTCAAATAGGAACTTTTCACCCACAAATACCTCTTTTATCCCCAAAAGAGGACAGTTTCTTCCAGAAATACCAGATTTCTCCCAAATATATCACATCTTCTCCAAGAAATACCAGGTTTGCCCCTTCAAATAGGACCTTTTCACCCACAAATACCTCTTTTATCCCCAAAATAGGACAGTTTCTTCTAGAAATGCCAGATTTCTCCCAAATATATCACATCTTCTCCAAGAAATACCAGGTTTCCCCCTTCAAATAGGACCTTTTCACGCACAAATACCTGTTAGGTCCCCAAAATAGGACGTTTTCTTCCAGAAATGCCAGATTTCTCCCAAATATAGAACAGCTTCTCCAAGAAATACCAGGTTTCCCCCTGGAAATAGGACCTTTTCACCCTCAAATACCTCTTTTATCCCCAAAAGAGGACAGTTTCTTCCAGACATGCCACATTTCTCCCAAATATAGAACATCTTCTCCAAGAAATACCAGGTTCCACCTTCAAATAGGACCTTTTCACCCACAAATACCTCTTTTATCCCCAAAAGACGACAGTTTCTTCCTGACACGCCACATTTCTCCCAAATAGATAATATCTTCTCCAAGAAATACCAGGTTTCCCCCTTCAAAGAGGACCTTTTCACCCACAAATACCTCTTTTATCCCCAAAATAGGACAGTTTCTTCCAGAAATGCCACATTTCTCCCAAATATATCACATCTTCACCAAGAAATACCAGCTTTCCCCCTTCAAATAGGACCTTTTCACCCACAAATACCTGTTTGATCCCCAAAAGAGGACACTTTCTTCCAGACATGCCAGATTTCTCCCAAATATACCACATCTTCTCCAAGAAATACCAGGATTCATCCTGAAATAGAAACTTATCTATCACAAATACCAACCTTCTTCCCCCAAATTTGACTTTTTCTTCCAGAAATGCCACATTTCTCCCAAATAAAGAACATCTTCTCCAAGAAATACCAGCTTTCCCCCTGGAAGTACCACATTTTCTCCCACAAATTCCTGATTTATCCCCAAAAGAGGACAGTTTCTTCCAGAAATGCCACATTTCTCCCAAATATAGAACATCTTCTCCAAGAAATACCAGGTTTCCCCCTTCAAATAGGACCATTTCACCCACAAATACATGTTTTATCCCTCAAATTGGAAATTTCCTTCCAGAAATTCCAGATTTCTCCCAAGTATAGAACATCTTCTCCAAGAAATACCAGGATTCCCCCTTCAAATAGGACCTTTTCACCCTGTAATACCTGTTTTATACCCAAAATAGGACAGTTTCTTAAAGAAATGCCAGATTTCTCCCAAATATATCACATCTTCTCCAAGAAATACCACGTTTTCCCCTTCTAATAGGACCTTTTCTCCCACAAATACCTGTTTGATCCCCAAAAGAGGACAGTTTCTTCCAGAAATGCCACATTTCTCCCAAATATATCACATCTTCTCCAAGAAATACCACCTTTCCCCCTTCAAAGAGGCCCTTTTCACCCACAAATACCTCTTTTATCCCCAAAATAGGACAGTTTCTTCCAGAAATGCCACATTTCTCCCAAATATACCACACTTCTCCAAGAAATACCAGGATTCCTCCTGAAATAGGACCTTTTCACCCACAAATACCAGCCTTCTCCCCCATATTTGAATTTTTCTTCAAGAAAGGCCAGATTTCTCCCAAATATATCACATCTTCTCCAAGAAATACCAGGTTTCCCCCTTCAAATAGGACCTTTTCACCCACTAATACCTCTTTTATCCCCAAAACAGGACAGTTTCTTCCTGACATGCCACATTCCTCCCAAATATACCATATCTCCTCCAAGAAATACCAGCTTTCCCCCTTCAAATAGGACCTTTTCACCCACAAATAACTGTTTGATCCCCAAAATAGGACCGTTTCTTCCAGAAATGCCACATTTCTCCCAAATATATCACAGCTTCTCCAAGAAATACCAGGATTCCCCCTTCAAACAGGACCTTTTCACCCACAAATACCTGTTTCATCCCCAAAATAGGACAGTTTCTTCCTGACATGCCAGATTTCTCCGAAATATACCACATCTTCTCCAAGAAATACCAGGTTTCCCCCTGCAAATAGGACCTTTTCTCCCACAAGTACCAGCCTTCTCCCCCCTAAATAGGACAGTTTCTTCCAGACATGCCACATTTCTCCCAAATATATCACATCTTCTACAAGAAATACCAGGTTTCCCCCTGGAAATAGGACCTTTTCACCCAAAAATACCTCTTTAATCCCTCAAATTGGACAGTTTCTTCCTGAAATGCCACATTTCTCCCAAATATATCACATCTTCTCCAAGAAATACCAGGGTTCCCCCTTCAAATAGGACAATTTCACCCACAAATACCTGTTTTATCCCTCAAATTGGAAATTTTCTTCCAGAAATTCCAGATTTCTCCCAAGTATAGAACATCTTCTCCAAGAAATACCAGGTTTCCCCCTTCAAATAGGACCTTTTCACCCACAAATAACTCTTTTATCCCCAAAATAGGACAGTTACTTCCTGACATGCCACATTTCTCCCAAATATATCACATCTTCTCCAAGAAATACCAGCTTTCCCCCTTGAAATAGGAACTTTTCACCCACAAATACCTGTTTCATCCCCAAAATAGGACAGTTTCTTCCAGAAATGCCTGATTTCTCCCAAATATATCACATCTTCTCCAAGAAATACCAGGGTTCCCCCTTGAAATAGGACCTTTTCACCCACAAATACCTCTTTTATCCCCAAAATAGGACAGTTTCTTCCAGAAATGCCACATTTCTCCCAAATATACCACATCTTCTCCAAGAAATACCAGGATTCCCCCTTCAAATAGGACCTTTTCACCCACAAATACCTGTTTTATCCCCAAAAGAGCACAGTTTCTTCCAGAAATGCCACATTTCTCCCAAATATACCACATCTTCTCCAAGAAATACCAGGATTCCTGCTGAAATAGGAACTTTTCTCCCACAAATATCAGCCTTCTCGCCCCATATTTGAATTTTTCTTCCAGAAAGGCCAGATTTCTCCCAAATATATCACATCTTCTCCAAGAAATACCAGGGTTCCCCCTTCAAATAGGACCTTTTCACCCACAAATACCTCTTTTATCCCCAAAATAAGACAGTTTCTTCCTGACATGTCTCATTTCTCCCAAATATACCATATCTCCTCCAAGAAATACCACATTTCCCCCTTCAAATAGGACCTTTTCACCCACAAATACCTCTTTTATCCCCAAAATTGGACAGTTTCTTCCAGACATGCCACATTTCTCCCAAATATATCACATCTTCTCCAAGAAATACCAGCTTTCCCCCTTCAAATAGGACCTTTTCTCCCACAAATACCTGTTTGATCCCCAAAAGAGGACAGTTTCTTCCTGACATGCCACATTTCTCCCAAATATATCACATCTTCTCCAAGAAATACAAGCTTTCCCCCTTCAAATAGGACCTTTTCACCCACAAATACCTCTTTTATCCCCAAAAGAGGACAGTTTCTTGCTGACATGCCAGATTTCTCCGAAATATACCACATCTTCTCCAAGAAATACCAGGATTCATCCTGAAATAGGAACTTTTCTATCACAAATACCAACCTTCTCCCCCCAAATTCGACTTTTTCTTCCAGAAATGCCACATTTCTCCCAAATATATAACGTCTTCTCCAAGAAATACCAGATTTTCTCCTGGAAATAGGACCTTTTCACCCACAAATACCTGTTTAATCCCCAAAAGAGGACTGTTTCTTCCAGAAATGCCACATTTCTCCCAAGTATATCACATCTCCTCCAAGAAATACCACGTTTCCCCCTTCATATACGACCTTTTCACCCACAAATACCTCTTTTATCCCCAAAATAGGACAGTTTCTGCCAGAAATGCCACATTTCTCCAAAATATATCACATATCCTCCAAGAAATACCAGCTTTCCCCCTTCAAATAGGACCTTTTTTCCCACAAATACCTGTTTGATCCCCCAAACAGGACATTTTCTTCCAGAAATGCCACATTTCTCCCAAGTATATCACTTCTCCTCCAAGAAATACCAGGGTTCCCCCTTCAAATAGGACCTTTTTTCCCACAAATACCTGTTTGATCCCCCTTCAAATAGGACATTTTCTTCCAGAAATGCCACATTTCTCCCAAGTATATCATATCTTCTCCAAGAAATACCAGGTTTCCCCCTTCAAAGAGGACCTTTTCACCCACAAATACCTCTTCTATCCCCAAAATAGGACAGTTTCTTCCAGAAATACCAGATTTCTCCCAAATATATCACATCTTCACCAAGAAATACCAGCTTTCCCCCTTCAAATAGGACCTTTTCACCCACAAATACCTGTTTGATCCCCAAAAGAGGACACTTTCTTCCAGACATGCCAGATTTCTCCCAAATATACCACATCTTCTCCAAGAAATACCAGGATTCATCCTGAAATAGAAATTTATCTATCACAAATACCAACCTTCTTCCCCCAAATTTGACTTTTTCTTCCAGAAATGCCACATTTCTCCCAAATAAAGAACATCTTCTCCAAGAAATACCAGCTTTCCCCCTGGAAATACCACATTTTCTCCCACAAATTCCTGATTTATCCCCAAAAGAGGACAGTTTCTTCCAGAAATGCCACATTTCTCCCAAATATAGAACATCTTCTCCAAGAAATACCAGGTTTCCCCCTTCAAATAGGACCATTTCACCCACAAATACATGTTTTATCCCTCAAATTGGAAATTTTCTTCCAGAAATTCCAGATTTCTCCCAAGTATAGAACATCTTCTCCAAGAAATACCAGGATTCCCCCTTCAAATAGGACCTTTTCACCCTGTAATACCTGTTTTATACCCAAAATAGGACAGTTTCTTAAAGAAATGCCAGATTTCTCCCAAATATATCACATCTTCTCCAAGAAATACCACGTTTTCCCCTTCAAATAGGACCTTTTCTCCCACAAATACCTGTTTGATCCCCAAAAGAGGACAGTTTCTTCCAGAAATGCCACATTTCTCCCAAATATATCACATCTTCTCCAAGAAATACCACCTTTCCCCCTTCAAAGAGGCCCTTTTCACCCACAAATACCTCTTTTATCCCCAAAATAGGACAGTTTCTTCCAGAAATGCCACATTTCTCCCAAATATACCACACTTCTCCAAGAAATACCAGGATTCCTCCTGAAATAGGACCTTTTCACCCACAAATACCAGCCTTCTCCCCCATATTTGAATTTTTCTTCAAGAAAGGCCAGATTTCTCCCAAATATATCACATCTTCTCCAAGAAATACCAGGTTTCCCCCTTCAAATAGGACCTTTTCACCCACTAATACCTCTTTTATCCCCAAAACAGGACAGTTTCTTCCTGACATGCCACATTCCTCCCAAATATACCATATCTCCTCCAAGAAATACCAGCTTTCCCCCTTCAAATAGGACCTTTTCACCCACAAATAACTGTTTGATCCCCAAAATAGGACCGTTTCTTCCAGAAATGCCACATTTCTCCCAAATATATCACAGCTTCTCCAAGAAATACCAGGATTCCCCCTTCAAACAGGACCTTTTCACCCACAAATACCTGTTTCATCCCCAAAATAGGATAGTTTCTTCCTGACATGCCAGATTTCTCCGAAATATACCACATCTTCTCCAAGAAATACCAGGTTTCCCCCTTCAAATAGGACCTTTTCTCCCACAAGTACCAGCCTTCTCCCCCCTAAATAGGACAGTTTCTTCCAGACATGCCACATTTCTCCCAAATATATCACATCTTCTACAAGAAATACCAGGTTTCCCCCTGGAAATAGGACCTTTTCACCCAAAAATACCTCTTTAATCCCTCAAATTGGACGGTTTCTTCCTGAAATGCCACATTTCTCCCAAATATATCACATCTTCTCCAAGAAATACCAGGGTTCCCCCTTCAAATAGGACCATTTCACTCACAAATACCTGTTTTATCCCTCAAATTGGAAATTTTCTTCCAGAAATTCCAGATTTCTCCCAAGTATAGAACATCTTCTCCAAGAAATACCAGGTTTCCCCCTTCAAATAGGACCTTTTCACCCACAAATACCTCTTTTATCCCCAAAAGAGGACAGTTTCTTCCAGAAATGCCACATTTCTCCCAAATATATCACATCTTCTCCAAGAAATACCAGCTTTCCCCCTTGAAATAGGAACTTTTCACCCACAAATACCTGTTTCATCCCCAAAATAGGACAGTTTCTTCCAGAAATGCCTGATTTCTCCCAAATATATCACATCTTCTCCAAGAAATACCAGCTTTCCCCCTTCAAATAGGACCTTTTCACCCACAAATACCTCTTTTATCCCCAAAATAGGACAGTTTCTTCCAGAAATGCCACATTTCTCCCAAATACACCACATCTTCTCCAAGAAATACCAGGATTCCCCCTTCAAATAGGACCTTTTCACCCACAAATACCTGTTTTATCCCCAAAAGAGCACAGTTTCTTCCAGAAATGCCACATTTCTCCCAAATATACCACATCTTCTCCAAGAAATACCAGGATTCCTGCTGAAATAGGAACTTTTCTCCCACAAATATCAGCCTTCTCCCCCCATATTTGAATTTTTCTTCCAGAAAGGCCAGATTTCTCCCAAATATATCACATCTTCTCCAAGAAATACCAGGGTTCCCCCTTCAAATAGGACCTTTTCACCCACAAATACCTCTTTTATCCCCAAAATAAGACAGTTTCTTCCTGACATGTCTCATTTCTCCCAAATATACCATATCTCCTCCAAGAAATACCACATTTCCCCCTTCAAATAGGACCTTTTCACCCACAAATACCTCTTTTATCCCCAAAATAGGACAGTTTCTTCCAGACATGCCACATTTCTCCCAAATATATCACATCTTCTCCAAGAAATACCAGCTTTCCCCCTTCAAATAGGACCTTTTCTCCCACAAATACCTGTTTGATCCCCAAAAGAGGACAGTTTCTTCCTGACATGCCACATTTCTCCCAAATATATCACATCTTCTCCAAGAAATACAAGCTTTCCCCCTTCAAATAGGACCTTTTCACCCACAAATACCTCTTTTATCCCCAGAAGAGGACAGTTTCTTGCTGACATGCCAGATTTCTCCGAAATATACCACATCTTCTCCAAGAAATACCAGGATTCATCCTGAAATAGGAACTTTTCTATCACAAATACCAACCTTCTCCCCCCAAATTCGACTTTTTCTTCCTGAAATGCCACATTTCTCCCAAATATATAACATCTTCTCCAAGAAATACCAGATTTTCTCCTGGAAATAGGACCTTTTCACCCACAAATACCTGTTTAATCCCCAAAAGAGGACTGTTTCTTCCAGAAATGCCACATTTCTCCCAAGTATATCACATCTCCTCCAAGAAATACCACGTTTCCCCCTTCATATACGACCTTTTCACCCACAAATACCTCTTTTATCCCCAAAATAGGACAGTTTCTGCCAGAAATGCCACATTTCTCCAAAATATATCACATCTCCTCCAAGAAATACCAGCTTTCCCCCTTCAAATAGGACCTTTTTTCCCACAAATACCTGTTTGATCCCCCAAACAGGACATTTTCTTCCAGAAATGCCACATTTCTCCCAAGTATATCACTTCTCCTCCAAGAAATACCAGGGTTCCCCCTTCAAATAGGACCTTTTCACCCACAAATACCTCCTTTATCCCCAAAATAGGACAGTTTCTGCCAGAAATGCCAGATTTCTCCCAAATATATCAGATCTTCTCCAAGAAATACAAGCTTTCCCCCTGGAAGTAGCACATTTTCTCCCACAAATACCTCTTTTATCCCCAAAATAGGACAGTTTCTTCCTGACATGCCACATTTCTCCCAAATATATCACATCTTCTCCAAGAAATACCAGGTTTCCTCCTGAAATAGGACCTTTTCACCCACAAATACCTCTTTCATCCCCAAAATAGGACAGTTTCTTCCACACATGCCACATTTCTCCCAAATATATCACATCTCCTCCAAGAAATACCAGCTTTCCCCCTTGAAATAGGACCTTTTCACCCACAAATACCTCTTTTATCCCCAAAATAGGACAGTTTCTTCCAGAAATGCCACATTTCGCCCAAATATATCACATCTTCTCCAAGAAATACCACGTTTCCCCCATCAAATAGGACCTTTTCACCCACAAATACCTCTTTTATCCCCGAAAGAGGACAGTTTCTTCCTGACATGGCAAATTTCTCCGAAATATACCACATCTTCTCCAAGAAATACCAGGTTTCCCCCTTCAAATAGGACCTTTTCACCCACATATACCTGTTTTATCCCTCAAATTGGACAGTTTCTTCCTGAAATGCCACATTTCTCCCAAATATATTACATCTCCTCCAAGAAATACCAGATTTCCCCCTTCAAATAGGACCTTTTCACCCACAAATACCTCTTTTATCCCCAAAATAGGACAGTTTCTTCCAGACATGCCACATTTCTCCCAAATAGATCACATCTTCTCCAAGAAATACCAGGGATCCCCCTTCAAATAGGACCTTTTCACCCACAAATACCTCTTTTATCCCCAAAATAGGACAGTTTCTGCAGAAATGCCAGATTTCTCCCAAATATATCACATCCTCTCCAAGAAATACCAGGTTTCCCCCTTCAAATAGGACCTTTTCACCCACAAATGCCTCTTTTATCCCCAAAATACGACAGTTTCTTCCAGACTTGCCAGATTTCTCCCAAATAGATCACATCTTCTCCAAGAAATACCAGGTTACCCCCTTCAAATACGACCTTGTCACCCACAAATACCAACCTTCTCCCCACAAATTGGACATTTTCTTCCTGAAATGCCACATTTCGCCCAAATTCACCACATCTCCTCCAAGAAATACCAGCTTTCCCCCTTCAAATAGGACCTTCTTTCCCACAAATGCCTGTTTGATCCCCCAAATAGGACATTTTCTTCCAGAAATGCCACATTTCTCCCAAGTATATCACATCTCCTCCAAGAAATACCAGGTTTCCCCCTTCAAACAGGACCTTTTCACCCACAAATACCTCTTTTATCCCCAAAATAGGACAGTTTCTTCTAGACATGCCAGATTTCTCCCAAGTATATCACATCTTCTCCAAGAAATACCAGCTTTCCCCCTGGAAGTAGCACATTTTCTCCCACAAATACCTGTTTGATCCCCAAAATAGGACAGTTTCTTCCTGACTTGCCACATTTCTCCCAAATATATCACATCTTCTCCAAGAAATACCCGGTTTCCTCCTGAAATAGGACCTTTTCACCCACAAATACCTGTTCTATCCCCAAAATAGGACAGTTTCTTCCAGACATGCCACATTTCTCCCAAATAGATCACATCTTCTCCAAGAAATACCAGGGATCCCCCTTCAAATAGGACCTTTTCACCCACAAATACCTCTTTTATCCCCAAAATAGGACAGTTTCTGCAGAAATGCCAGATTTCTCCCAAATATATCACATCCTCTCCAAGAAATACCAGGTTTCCCCCTTCAAATAGGACCTTTTCACCCACAAATGCCTCTTTTATCCCCAAAATACGACAGTTTCTTCCAGACTTGCCAGATTTCTCCCAAATAGATCACATCTCCTCAAAGAAATACCAGGGTTCCCCCTTGAAATAGGACGTTTCCTCCCACAAATACCTCTTTTATAGCCAAAATAGGACAGTTATTTCCTGACATGCCACATTTCTCCCAAATATATCACATCTCCTCCAAGAAATACCAGGATTCCCCCTTGAAATAGGACCTTTTCACCCACAAATACCTGTTTCATCCCCAAAAGAGGACAGTTTCTTCCAGAAATGCCACATTTCTCCCAAATATATCACATCTTCTCCAAGAAATGCCAGGTTTCCCCCTTCAAATAGGACCTTTTCACCCACAAATACCTCTTTTATCCCCAAAAGACGACAGTTTCTTCCTGACATGGCAAATTTCTCCGAAATATACCACATCTTCTCCAAGAAATACCAGGTTTCCCCCTTCAAATAGGAACTATTCTCCCACAAGTACCAGCTTTCTCCCCCCAAAATAGGACAGTTTCTTCCAGAAATGCCACATTTCTCCCAAATATATCACATCTTCTCCAAGAAATACCACGTTTCCCCCTTGAAATAGGACATTTTCACCCACAAATACCTCTTTTATCCCCAAAATAGGACAGTTTCTTCCAGAAATGCCACATTTCTCCCAAATATATCACATCTTCTCCAAGAAATACCACGTTTCCCCCTTGAAATAGGAACTTTTCACCCACAAATACCTCTTTTATCCCCAAAATAGGACAGTTTCTTCCAGACATGCCACATTTCTCCCAAATAGATCACATCTTCTCCAAGAAATACCAGGTTTCCCCCTTCAAATAGGACCTTTTCACCCACAAATACCTCTTTTATCCCCAAAATAGGACAGTTTCTTCCAGACATGCCACATTTCTCCCAAATATATCACATCTTCTCCAAGAAATACCAGGTTTCCCCCTTCAAATAGGGCCTTCTCACCCACAAATACCTCTTTTATCCCCAAAATAGGACACTTTCTTCCAGAAATGCCACATTTCTCCCAAATATATCACATCTTCTCCAAGAAATGCCACCTTTCCCCCTTCAAATAGGACCTTTTCACCAACAAATACCTCTTTTATCCCCAAAATAGGACAGTTTCTGCCAGAAATGCCACATTTCTCCCAAATAGATCACATCTTCTCCAAGAAATACCAGGATTCCTCCTGAAATAGGAACTTTTCTCCCACAAATATCAGCCTTCTCCCACCATATTTGAATTTTTCTTTCAGAAAGGCCAGATTTCTCCCAAATATATCACATCTTCTCCAAGAAATACCAGCTTTCCCCCTGGAAGTAGCACATTTTCTCCCACAAATACCTGTTTGATCCCCAAAATAGGACAGTTTCTTCCTGACATGCCACATTTCTCCCAAATATAGAACATCTTCTCCAAGAAATACCAGGTTTCCTCCTGAAATAGGACCTTTACACCCACAAATACCTGTTTTATCCCCAAAATACGAAAGTTTCTTCCACACATGCCACATTTCTCCCAAATATATCACATCTCCTCCAAGAAATATCAGGGTTCCCCCTTCAAATAGGACGTTTTCTCCCACAAATACCTCTTTTATCCCCGAAATAGGACAGTTTCTTCCTGACATGCCACATTTCTCCCAAATAGATCACATCTCCTCCAAGAAATACCAGCTTTCCCCCTTCAAATAGGACCTTTTCACCCACAAATACCTGTTTTATCCCCAAAATAGGACAGTTTCTCCCAGAAATGCCACATTTCTCCCAAATATATCACATCTTCTCCAAGAAATACCACGTTTCCCCCTTCAAATAGGACCTTTTCACCCACAAATACCAGCCTTCTCTCCCCAAATTGGACTTTTTCTTCCAGAAATGCTTGATTTCTCCCAAATATATCACATCTTCTCCAAGAAATACCACGTTTCCCCCTGGAAATAGGACCTTTTCACCCACTAATACCTGTTTTATCCCCAAAATAGGACAGTTTCATCCAGAAATGCCACATTTCTCCCAAATATACCACATCTTCTCCAAGAAATACCAGGTTTCCCCCTGGAAATAGGACCTTTTCACCCACAAATGCCTCTTTTATCCCCAAAAGAGGACAGTTTCTTCCTGACATGGCAAATTTCTCCGAAATATACCACATCTACTCCAAGAAATACCAGCTTTCCCCCTTCAAATAGGAACTTTTCTCCCACAAGTACTAGCCTTCTCCCCCCAAAATAGGACAGTTTCTTCCAGAAATGCCACATTTCTCCCAAATATATCACATCTTCTCCAAGAAATACCACGTTTCCCCCTTCAAATAGGACCTTTTCACCCACAAATACCTCTTTGATCCCCAAAATAGGACAGTTTCTTCCAGAAAGGCCACATTTCTCCCAAATATATCACATCTTCTCCAAGAAATACCAGCTTTCCCCCTGGAAATAGGACCATTTCACCCACAAATACCTCTTTTATCCCCAAAACAGGACAGTTTCTTCCAGACATGCCACATTTCTCCCAAATATATCACATCTCCTCCAAGAAATACCAGGGTTCCCCCTTCAAATAGGACCTTTTCACCCACAAATACCTCTTTTATCCCCAAAATAGGACAGTTTCTTCCAGAAATGCCACATTTCTCCAAATTATATCACATCTCCTGCAAGAAATACCAGGATTCCCCCTTCAAATAGGACCTTTTCAAACACAAATACCTGTTTCATCCCCAAAATAGGACATTTTCTTCCAGACATGCCACATTTCTCCCAATTATATCACATCTCCTCCAAGAAATACCAGGTTTCCCCCTTGAAATAGGACCTTTTCACCCACAAATACCTCTTTTATCCCCAAAATAGGACAGTTTCTTCCAGAAATGCCACATTTCGCCCAAATATATCACATCTTCTACAAGAAATACCACGTTTCCCCCTTCAAATAGGACCTTTTCACCCACAAATACCTCTTTTATCCTCAAAATAGGACAGTTTCTTCCTGACATGGCAAATTTCTCCGAAATATACCACATCTTCTCCAAGAAATACCAGGTTTCCCCCTTCAAATAGGAATTTTTCTCCCACAAGTACCAGCCTTCTCCCCCCAAAATAGGACAGTTTGTTCCAGAAATGGCACATTTCTCCCAAATATATCACATCTTCTCCAAGAAATACCAGGGTTCCCCCTTGAAATAGGACCTTTTCACCCACAAATACCTCTTTTATCCCCAAAATAGGACAGTTTCTTCCTGACATGCCACATTTCTCCCAAATAGATCACATCTTCTCCAAGAAATACCAGGTTTCCCCCTTCAAATAGGACCTTTTCACCCACAAATACCTCTTTTATCCCCAAAATAGGAGAGTTTCTTCCAGACATGCCATATTTCTCCCAAATATATCACATCTTCTCCAAGAAATACCAGGTTTCCCCCTTCAAATAGGACCTTTTCACCCACAAATACCTCTTTTATCCCCAAAATAGGACAGTTTCTTCCAGACATGCCACATTTCTCCCAAATAGATCACATCTTCTCCAAGAAATACCAGGTTTCCCCCTTCAAATAGGACCTTTTCACCCAGAAATACCTCTTTTATCCCCAAAATAGGACAGTTTCTTCCTGACATGCCAGATTTCTCCCAAATATATCACATCTTCTCCAAGAAATACCACGTTTCCCCCTTCAAATAGGACCTTTTCACCCACAAATACCTCTTTTATCCCCAAAAGAGGACAGTTTCTTCCAGAAATGGCATATTTCTCCCAAATATATCACATCTTCTCCAAGAAATACCACCTTTCCCCCTGGAAATAGGACCTTTTCACCCACAAATACCTGTTTGATCCCCAAAATAGGACAGTTTCTGCCAGAAAGGCCACATTTCTCCCAAGTATACCACATCTTCTCCAAGAAATACCACGTTTCCCTCTCGAAATAGGACCTTTTCACCCACAAATACCCGTTTTATCCCCAAAAGAGGACAGTTTCTTCCAGAAATGCCACATTTCTACCAAGTATACCACATCTTCTCCAAGAAATACCAGGATTCCTCCTGAAATAGGAACTTTTCTCCCACAAATATCAGCCTTCTCCCCCCATATTTGAATTTTTCTTCCAGAAAGGCCAGATTTCTCCCAAATATATCACATCTTCTCCAAGAAATACCAGGTTTCCCCCTTCAAAATCTGACCTTGTTACCCACAAATACCTCTTTTATCCCCAAAAGACGACAGTTTCTTCCTGACATGCCACATTTCTCCCAAATATACCATATCTCCTCCAAGAAATACCAGCTTTCCCCCTTCAAATAGGACCTTTTCACCCACAAATACCTCTTTTATCCCCAAAATAGGACAGTTTCTTCCAGAAAGGCCACATTTCTCCCAAATATATCACATCTTCTCCAAGAAATACCAGCTTTCCCCCTTCAAATAGGACCTTTTCACCCACAAATACCTCTTTGATCCCCAAAATAGGACAGTTTCTTCCAGAAAGGCCACATTTCGCCCAAATATATCACATCTTCTCCAAGAAATACCACCTTTCCCCCTGGAAATAGGACCTTTTCACCCACAAATACCTCTTTTATCCCCAAAATAGGACAGTTTCTTCCAGACATGCCACATTTCTCCCAAATAGATCACATCTTCTCCAAGAAATACCAGGTTTCCCCCTTGAAATAGGACCTTTTCACCCACAAATACCTCTTTTATACCCAAAATAGGACAGTTTCTTCCAGACATGCCACATTTCTCCCAAATATATCACATCTTCTCCAAGAAATACCAGGTTTCCCCCTTGAAATAGGACCTTTTCACCCACAAATACCTGTTTTATCCCCAAAAGAGGACAGTTTCTGCCAGAAAGGCCTGATTTCTCCCAAATATATCACATCTTCTCCAAGAAATACCAGCTTTCCCCCTTCAAATAGGACCTTTTCACCCACAAATACCTCTTTTATCCCCAAAATAGGACAGTTTCTTCCACACATGCCACATTTCTCCCAAATGTATCACATCTTCTCCAAGAAATACCAGGTTTCCCCCAGGAAGTAGCACATTTTCTTCCACAAATTCCTCATTTATCCCCAACATAGGACAGTTTCTTCCAGAAATGCCACATTTCTCCCAAATATATCACATCTTCTCCAAGAAATACCAGGTTTCCCCCTTCAAGTAGGACCATTTCACCCACAAATACCTGTTTTATCCCTCAAATTGGACATTTTCTTCCAGAAATTCCTGATTTCTCCCAAGTATAGAACATCTTCTCCAAGAAATACCGTTATTCCTCCTGAAATAGGACCTTTTCACCCACAAATACCTGTTTTATCCCCAAAAGAGGACAGTTTCTTCCAGAAATGCCACATTTCTCCCAAATATATCTCATCTTCTCCAAGAAATACCAGGTTCCACCTTCAAATAGGACCTTTTCACCCACAAATACCTCTTTTATCCCCAAAATAGGACAGTTTCTTCCAGAAATGCCACATTTCTCCCAAATATATCACATCTTCTCCAAGAAATACCACGTTTCCCCTTCAAATGTGACCTTTTCACCCACAAATACCTGTTTTATCCCAAAAAGAGGACAGTTTCTTACAGAAATGCCACATTTCGCCCAAATATATCACATCTTCTCCAAGAAATACCAGCTTTCCCCCTTGAAATAGGACCCTGTCACCCACAAATACCTCTTTTATCCCCAAAATAGGACAGTTTCTTCCAGACATGCCACATTTCTCCCAAATTCACCACATCTTCTCCAAGAAATACCAGGTTTCCCCCTTGAAATAGGACCTTTTCACCCACAAATACCTCTTTTATACCCAAAATAGGACAGTTTCTTCCAGACATGCCACATTTCTCCCAAATATATCACATCTTCTCCAAGAAATACCAGGTTTCCCCCTTGAAATAGGACCTTTTCACCCACAAATACCTGTTTTATCCCCAAAAGAGGACAGTTTCTGCCAGAAAGGCCTGATTTCTCCCAAATATATCACATCTTCTCCAAGAAATACCAGCTTTCCCCCTTCAAATAGGACCTTTTCACCCACAAATACCTCTTTTATCCCCAAAATAGGACAGTTTCTTCCACACATGCCACATTTCTCCCAAATGTATCACATCTTCTCCAAGAAATACCAGGTTTCCCCCAGGAAGTAGCACATTTTCTTCCACAAATTCCTCATTTATCCCCAACATAGGACAGTTTCTTCCAGAAATGCCACATTTCTCCCAAATAGATCACATCTTCTCCAAGAAATACCAGGTTTCCCCCTTCAAATAGGACCTTTTCACCCACAAATGCCTCTTTTATCCCCAAAATACGACAGTTTCTTCCAGACTTGCCAGATTTCTCCCAAATAGATCACATCTCCTCAAAGAAATACCAGGGTTCCCCCTTGAAATAGGACGTTTCCTCCCACAAATACCTCTTTTATAGCCAAAATAGGACAGTTATTTCCTGACATGCCACATTTCTCCCAAATATATCACATCTCCTCCAAGAAATACCAGGATTCCCCCTTGAAATAGGACCTTTTCACCCACAAATACCTGTTTCATCCCCAAAAGAGGACAGTTTCTTCCAGAAATGCCACATTTCTCCCAAATATATCACATCTTCTCCAAGAAATGCCAGGTTTCCCCCTTCAAATAGGACCTTTTCACCCACAAATACCTCTTTTATCCCCAAAAGACGACAGTTTCTTCCTGACATGGCAAATTTCTCCGAAATATACCACATCTTCTCCAAGAAATACCAGGTTTCCCCCTTCAAATAGGAACTATTCTCCCACAAGTACCAGCTTTCTCCCCCCAAAATAGGACAGTTTCTTCCAGAAATGCCACATTTCTCCCAAATATATCACATCTTCTCCAAGAAATACCACGTTTCCCCCTTGAAATAGGACATTTTCACCCACAAATACCTCTTTTATCCCCAAAATAGGACAGTTTCTTCCAGAAATGCCACATTTCTCCCAAATATATCACATCTTCTCCAAGAAATACCACGTTTCCCCCTTGAAATAGGAACTTTTCACCCACAAATACCTCTTTTATCCCCAAAATAGGACAGTTTCTTCCAGACATGCCACATTTCTCCCAAATAGATCACATCTTCTCCAAGAAATACCAGGTTTCCCCCTTCAAATAGGACCTTTTCACCCACAAATACCTCTTTTATCCCCAAAATAGGACAGTTTCTTCCAGACATGCCACATTTCTCCCAAATATATCACATCTTCTCCAAGAAATACCAGGTTTCCCCCTTCAAATAGGGCCTTCTCACCCACAAATACCTCTTTTATCCCCAAAATAGGACACTTTCTTCCAGAAATGCCACATTTCTCCCAAATATATCACATCTTCTCCAAGAAATGCCACCTTTCCCCCTTCAAATAGGACCTTTTCACCCACAAATACCTCTTTTATCCCCAAAATAGGACAGTTTCTGCCAGAAATGCCACATTTCTCCCAAATAGATCACATCTTCTCCAAGAAATACCAGGATTCCTCCTGAAATAGGAACTTTTCTCCCACAAATATCAGCCTTCTCCCACCATATTTGAATTTTTCTTTCAGAAAGGCCAGATTTCTCCCAAATATATCACATCTTCTCCAAGAAATACCAGCTTTCCCCCTGGAAGTAGCACATTTTCTCCCACAAATACCTGTTTGATCCCCAAAATAGGACAGTTTCTTCCTGACATGCCACATTTCTCCCAAATATAGAACATCTTCTCCAAGAAATACCAGGTTTCCTCCTGAAATAGGACCTTTACACCCACAAATACCTGTTTTATCCCCAAAATACGAAAGTTTCTTCCACACATGCCACATTTCTCCCAAATATATCACATCTCCTCCAAGAAATATCAGGGTTCCCCCTTCAAATAGGACGTTTTCTCCCACAAATACCTCTTTTATCCCCGAAATAGGACAGTTTCTTCCTGACATGCCACATTTCTCCCAAATAGATCACATCTCCTCCAAGAAATACCAGCTTTCCCCCTTCAAATAGGACCTTTTCACCCACAAATACCTGTTTTATCCCCAAAATAGGACAGTTTCTCCCAGAAATGCCACATTTCTCCCAAATATATCACATCTTCTCCAAGAAATACCACGTTTCCCCCTTCAAATAGGACCTTTTCACCCACAAATACCAGCCTTCTCTCCCCAAATTGGACTTTTTCTTCCAGAAATGCTTGATTTCTCCCAAATATATCACATCTTCTCCAAGAAATACCACGTTTCCCCCTGGAAATAGGACCTTTTCACCCACTAATACCTGTTTTATCCCCAAAATAGGACAGTTTCATCCAGAAATGCCACATTTCTCCCAAATATACCACATCTTCTCCAAGAAATACCAGGTTTCCCCCTGGAAATAGGACCTTTTCACCCACAAATGCCTCTTTTATCCCCAAAAGAGGACAGTTTCTTCCTGACATGGCAAATTTCTCCGAAATATACCACATCTACTCCAAGAAATACCAGCTTTCCCCCTTCAAATAGGAACTTTTCTCCCACAAGTACTAGCCTTCTCCCCCCAAAATAGGACAGTTTCTTCCAGAAATGCCACATTTCTCCCAAATATATCACATCTTCTCCAAGAAATACCACGTTTCCCCCTTCAAATAGGACCTTTTCACCCACAAATACCTCTTTGATCCCCAAAATAGGACAGTTTCTTCCAGAAAGGCCACATTTCTCCCAAATATATCACATCTTCTCCAAGAAATACCAGCTTTCCCCCTGGAAATAGGACCATTTCACCCACAAATACCTCTTTTATCCCCAAAACAGGACAGTTTCTTCCAGACATGCCACATTTCTCCCAAATATATCACATCTCCTCCAAGAAATACCAGGGTTCCCCCTTCAAATAGGACCTTTTCACCCACAAATACCTCTTTTATCCCCAAAATAGGACAGTTTCTTCCAGAAATGCCACATTTCTCCAAATTATATCACATCTCCTGCAAGAAATACCAGGATTCCCCCTTCAAATAGGACCTTTTCAAACACAAATACCTGTTTCATCCCCAAAATAGGACATTTTCTTCCAGACATGCCACATTTCTCCCAATTATATCACATCTCCTCCAAGAAATACCAGGTTTCCCCCTTGAAATAGGACCTTTTCACCCACAAATACCTCTTTTATCCCCAAAATAGGACAGTTTCTTCCAGAAATGCCACATTTCGCCCAAATATATCACATCTTCTACAAGAAATACCACGTTTCCCCCTTCAAATAGGACCTTTTCACCCACAAATACCTCTTTTATCCTCAAAATAGGACAGTTTCTTCCTGACATGGCAAATTTCTCCGAAATATACCACATCTTCTCCAAGAAATACCAGGTTTCCCCCTTCAAATAGGAATTTTTCTCCCACAAGTACCAGCCTTCTCCCCCCAAAATAGGACAGTTTGTTCCAGAAATGGCACATTTCTCCCAAATATATCACATCTTCTCCAAGAAATACCAGGGTTCCCCCTTGAAATAGGACCTTTTCACCCACAAATACCTCTTTTATCCCCAAAATAGGACAGTTTCTTCCTGACATGCCACATTTCTCCCAAATAGATCACATCTTCTCCAAGAAATACCAGGTTTCCCCCTTCAAATAGGACCTTTTCACCCACAAATACCTCTTTTATCCCCAAAATAGGAGAGTTTCTTCCAGACATGCCATATTTCTCCCAAATATATCACATCTTCTCCAAGAAATACCAGGTTTCCCCCTTCAAATAGGACCTTTTCACCCACAAATACCTCTTTTATCCCCAAAATAGGACAGTTTCTTCCAGACATGCCACATTTCTCCCAAATAGATCACATCTTCTCCAAGAAATACCAGGTTTCCCCCTTCAAATAGGACCTTTTCACCCAGAAATACCTCTTTTATCCCCAAAATAGGACAGTTTCTTCCTGACATGCCAGATTTCTCCCAAATATATCACATCTTCTCCAAGAAATACCACGTTTCCCCCTTCAAATAGGACCTTTTCACCCACAAATACCTCTTTTATCCCCAAAAGAGGACAGTTTCTTCCAGAAATGGCATATTTCTCCCAAATATATCACATCTTCTCCAAGAAATACCACCTTTCCCCCTGGAAATAGGACCTTTTCACCCACAAATACCTGTTTGATCCCCAAAATAGGACAGTTTCTGCCAGAAAGGCCACATTTCTCCCAAGTATACCACATCTTCTCCAAGAAATACCACGTTTCCCTCTCGAAATAGGACCTTTTCACCCACAAATACCCGTTTTATCCCCAAAAGAGGACAGTTTCTTCCAGAAATGCCACATTTCTACCAAGTATACCACATCTTCTCCAAGAAATACCAGGATTCCTCCTGAAATAGGAACTTTTCTCCCACAAATATCAGCCTTCTCCCCCCATATTTGAATTTTTCTTCCAGAAAGGCCAGATTTCTCCCAAATATATCACATCTTCTCCAAGAAATACCAGGTTTCCCCCTTCAAAATCTGACCTTGTTACCCACAAATACCTCTTTTATCCCCAAAAGACGACAGTTTCTTCCTGACATGCCACATTTCTCCCAAATATACCATATCTCCTCCAAGAAATACCAGCTTTCCCCCTTCAAATAGGACCTTTTCACCCACAAATACCTCTTTTATCCCCAAAATAGGACAGTTTCTTCCAGAAAGGCCACATTTCTCCCAAATATATCACATCTTCTCCAAGAAATACCAGCTTTCCCCCTTCAAATAGGACCTTTTCACCCACAAATACCTCTTTGATCCCCAAAATAGGACAGTTTCTTCCAGAAAGGCCACATTTCGCCCAAATATATCACATCTTCTCCAAGAAATACCACCTTTCCCCCTGGAAATAGGACCTTTTCACCCACAAATACCTCTTTTATCCCCAAAATAGGACAGTTTCTTCCAGACATGCCACATTTCTCCCAAATAGATCACATCTTCTCCAAGAAATACCAGGTTTCCCCCTTGAAATAGGACCTTTTCACCCACAAATACCTCTTTTATACCCAAAATAGGACAGTTTCTTCCAGACATGCCACATTTCTCCCAAATATATCACATCTTCTCCAAGAAATACCAGGTTTCCCCCTTGAAATAGGACCTTTTCACCCACAAATACCTGTTTTATCCCCAAAAGAGGACAGTTTCTGCCAGAAAGGCCTGATTTCTCCCAAATATATCACATCTTCTCCAAGAAATACCAGCTTTCCCCCTTCAAATAGGACCTTTTCACCCACAAATACCTCTTTTATCCCCAAAATAGGACAGTTTCTTCCACACATGCCACATTTCTCCCAAATGTATCACATCTTCTCCAAGAAATACCAGGTTTCCCCCAGGAAGTAGCACATTTTCTTCCACAAATTCCTCATTTATCCCCAACATAGGACAGTTTCTTCCAGAAATGCCACATTTCTCCCAAATATATCACATCTTCTCCAAGAAATACCAGGTTTCCCCCTTCAAGTAGGACCATTTCACCCACAAATACCTGTTTTATCCCTCAAATTGGACATTTTCTTCCAGAAATTCCTGATTTCTCCCAAGTATAGAACATCTTCTCCAAGAAATACCGTTATTCCTCCTGAAATAGGACCTTTTCACCCACAAATACCTGTTTTATCCCCAAAAGAGGACAGTTTCTTCCAGAAATGCCACATTTCTCCCAAATATATCTCATCTTCTCCAAGAAATACCAGGTTCCACCTTCAAATAGGACCTTTTCACCCACAAATACCTCTTTTATCCCCAAAATAGGACAGTTTCTTCCAGAAATGCCACATTTCTCCCAAATATATCACATCTTCTCCAAGAAATACCACGTTTCCCCTTCAAATGTGACCTTTTCACCCACAAATACCTGTTTTATCCCAAAAAGAGGACAGTTTCTTACAGAAATGCCACATTTCGCCCAAATATATCACATCTTCTCCAAGAAATACCAGCTTTCCCCCTTGAAATAGGACCCTGTCACCCACAAATACCTCTTTTATCCCCAAAATAGGACAGTTTCTTCCAGACATGCCACATTTCTCCCAAATTCACCACATCTTCTCCAAGAAATACCAGGTTTCCCCCTTGAAATAGGACCTTTTCACCCACAAATACCTCTTTTATACCCAAAATAGGACAGTTTCTTCCAGACATGCCACATTTCTCCCAAATATATCACATCTTCTCCAAGAAATACCAGGTTTCCCCCTTGAAATAGGACCTTTTCACCCACAAATACCTGTTTTATCCCCAAAAGAGGACAGTTTCTGCCAGAAAGGCCTGATTTCTCCCAAATATATCACATCTTCTCCAAGAAATACCAGCTTTCCCCCTTCAAATAGGACCTTTTCACCCACAAATACCTCTTTTATCCCCAAAATAGGACAGTTTCTTCCACACATGCCACATTTCTCCCAAATGTATCACATCTTCTCCAAGAAATACCAGGTTTCCCCCAGGAAGTAGCACATTTTCTTCCACAAATTCCTCATTTATCCCCAACATAGGACAGTTTCTTCCAGAAATGCCACATTTCTCCCAAATAGATCACATCTTCTCCAAGAAATACCAGGTTTCCCCCTTCAAGTAGGACCATTTCACCCACAAATACCTGTTTTATCCCTCAAATTGGACATTTTCTTCCAGAAATTCCTGATTTCTCCCAAGTATAGAACATCTTCTCCAAGAAATACCGTTATTCCTCCTGAAATAGGACCTTTTCACCCACAAATACCTGTTTTATCCCCAAAAGAGGACAGTTTCTTCCAGAAATGCCACATTTCTCCCAAATATATCTCATCTTCTCCAAGAAATACCAGGTTCCACCTTCAAATAGGACCTTTTCACCCACAAATACCTCTTTTATCCCCAAAATAGGACAGTTTCTTCCAGAAATGCCACATTTCTCCCAAATATATCACATCTTCTCCAAGAAATACCACGTTTCCCCTTCAAATGTGACCTTTTCACCCACAAATACCTGTTTTATCCCAAAAAGAGGACAGTTTCTTACAGAAATGCCACATTTCGCCCAAATATATCACATCTTCTCCAAGAAATACCAGCTTTCCCCCTTGAAATAGGACCCTGTCACCCACAAATACCTGTTTTATCTCTTTCTTCCGAGCGACATTTCGTTTTGGCGTGTTTTTCCGATGCTACACTTCAGCATTCTGTGACGAATAGAGTAGAAGGGGAAACCACACTAATAAGGCACCTAGAAGCTCCAGGAGCGACACACCTTGTGCTTTCAGGGAGGATGTTACAGAAAGCCGTGAGTTGTGGCTTCTTTCCTGCGGAGAAAAAAGCCCCTGTTTTCAGGCAATGCAGGACGCTGAGTTCGCACGTTCTCGGCATAGGAATACCGCTCCTTCTCTCTCGTGGCTCGAAAGCGGCACTCGCGCTGAACCGTTCCGGAGAGTCTGCAGTTGCTGTCCGGTCCATCGCGGTTCTGCCCGAGTGCCGCTTGCAGCCTTCAGCAGCGGTCTCGTTTCTCTCGGATGCCGGGAAAGAGCGACTTCAGCCGGATGCTTTTCTCCGACGAGTGAGCGGCTTCTTCTGCGCACATCGCAATGGAGCGCTTCTGACTTCTCCATGTGTCCATGCAGAATGCACTACGCTTCTCTCTCATTCTTATCCCTTTCTTCCGAGCGACATTTCGTTTTGGAGTGTTTATCCGATGCTACACTTCAGCATTCTGTGACGAATAGAGTAGAAGGGGAAACCACACTAATAAGGTAGCTAGCAGTTCGAGGACCGACACACGTTGTGCTTTCAGGGAGGATGTTACAGAAAGCCGTGAGTTGTGGCTTCTTTCCTGCGGAGAAAAAAGCCCCTGTTTTCAGGCAATGCAGGACGCTGAGTTCGCACGTTCTCGGCATAGGAATACCGCTCCTTCGCTCTCGTGGCTCGAAAGCGGCACTCGCGCTGAACCGCTCCGGAGAGTCTGCAGTTGCTGGCCGGTCCATCGCGGTTCTGCCCGAGTGCCGCTTGCAGCCTTCAGCAGCGGTCTCGATTCTCTCGGATGCCGGGAAAGAGCGACTTCAGCCGGATGCTTTTCTCCGACCAGTGTGCGGCTTCTTCTGCGCACATCGCAAAGGAGCGCTTCTGACTTCTCCTTCTGTCCATGCAGAATGCACTACGCTTCTCTCTCATTCTTATCCCTTTCTTCCGAGCGACATTTCGTTTTGGAGTGTTTATCCCATGCTACACTTCAGCATTCTGTGACGAATAGAGTAGAAGAGAAAAGCCCCTCTAATAAGGCAGCTAGAAGTCCGAGGAGCGACACACGTTGTGCTTTCAGGGAGGACGTTGCAGAAAGTCGAGAGTTGTGGCTTCTTTCCTGCGGAGAAAAAACCCCCTGTTTTCAGGCAAAGCAGTAGTCTGCAGCTGCAGACTCTCCGGAACGGTTCAGCGCGAGTGCCGCTTTCGACCCACGAGAGCGAAGGAGCGGTATTCCTATGCCGCGAACGTGCGAACTCAGCCTACTGCAACTCTTTTTTGAGTTGAAATCGGGTGTTCCTTGAAGAAAATGACATATTATTCGGGCGAAAAAAGGTATTTCTTGTAGAAAATGTCCTACGTTTGGGAAACAATGTTGCATTTGTGGGAGAAAATGTCCTATTTTGGGGAGGAATCTGGTATTTGTGGGAGAAAAAGAGGTATTTTGGGGGAGAAAGGTGGTATTTGTGGGAGAAAATGTCCTGTTTTTTGGGATAAAACAGGTATTTGTGGGAGAAAATATCCTATTTTGGGGATAAAACAGGCATTTCTGGGAGAAAATGTCGTATTTCAGGGGGGAAACCTAGTATTTCTGGGAGAAGACTTTATATATTTGGCAGAAAACTGGCATTTCTGGAAGAAAAAGTCCGATTTGGGGAAAGAAAGCTGGTATTTGTGGGAGAAAAGGACCAATTTAAGGAGGGAAACATGGGATGTTTGGGAGAAAAGTCCTATTTTGGGGATAAAACAGGTATTTGTGGGTGAAAAAGTCCTATTTGAAGGGGGAAACGTGGTATTTCTTGGAGAAGATGTGATATATTTGGGAGAAATGTGGCATGTCTGGAAGAAACTGTCCTCTTTTGGGAATAAAAGGTATTAGTGGGTGAAAAGGTCATATTTCCAGGGGGAAACATGGTATTTCTTGGAGTAGATGTGATATATTTGGGAGAAATGTGGCATGTCAGGAAGAAACTGTCCTATTTTGGGGATGAAACAGGTATTTGTGGGTGAAAAGGTCCTATTTGAAGAGGGAAAGCTGGTATTTCTTGGAGAAGATGTGATATATTTGGGAGAAATGTGGCATTTCTGGCAGAAATTTTCCTATTTTGGGGATCAAACAGCTATTTGTGGGTGAAAAGTTCCTATTTCCAGGGGGAAAGCTGGTATTTCTTGGAGAAGATGTGATATATTTGG
The DNA here is from genome assembly GCA_030408155.1 of Lophura swinhoii. NCBI lineage: Eukaryota > Metazoa > Chordata > Aves > Galliformes > Phasianidae > Lophura > Lophura swinhoii. The sequence goes on from CM059474.1 coordinate 75,653, forward strand.
GCGAAATGTGGCATTTCTGGAAGAAACTGTCCTATTTTGGGGATCAAAGAGGTATTTGTGGGTGAAAAGGTCCTATTTGAAGGGGGAAACCTGGTATTTCTTGGAGAAGATGTGATTTATTTGGGCGAAATGTGGCCTTTCTGGAAGAAACTGTCCTATTTTGGGGATAAAACATAAATTTCTGTGTGAAAAGGTCCAATTTCCAGGGGGAAACCTGTTATTTCTTGGAGGAGATGTGATATATTTTGGAGAAATGTGGCCTTTCTGGAAGAAACTGTCCTATTTTGGGGATAAAACAGGTATTTGTGGGTGAAAAGGTCCTATTTGAAGGGGGAAACCTGGAATTTCATGGAGAAGATGTGATATATTTGGGAGAAATCAGGCATTTCTGGAAGAAAAAGTCTAATTTGGGAGGAGAAGGCTGGTCCTATTTCAGGAGGAATCCTGGTATTTCTTGGAGAAGATGTGATATATTTGGGAGAAATGTGGCATTTCTGGCAGAAAGTGTCCAATTTGTGGGATAAAAGAGGTATTTGTGGGTGAAAAGGTCCTATTTGAAGGGGGAACCCTGGTATTTCTTGGAGGAGATGTTCTATATTTGGGAGAAATCTGGCATGTCTGAAAGAAACTGTCCTCTTTTGGGGAAAAAAGAGGTATTTGTGGGTGAAAAGGTCCTATTTGAAGGGGAAATGCTGTTATTTCTTGGAGAAGATGTGATATATTTGGGCGAAATGTGGCATTTCTGGAAGAAACTGTCCTATTTTGGGGATAAAACAGGTATTTGTGTGTGAAAAGGTCCTATTTCAGGAGGAATCCTGGTATATCTTGGAGAAGATGTGATATATTTGGGAGAAATGTGGCATTTCTGGAAGAAAATGTCCTATTTTGGGGATAAAACAGGTATTAGTGGGTGAAAAGGTCCTATTTCCAGGGGGAAACGTGGTATTTCTTGGAGAGGATGTGATATATTTGGGAGAAATCAAGCATTTCTGGAAGAAAAAGTCCAATTTGGGGAGAGAAGGCTGGTATTTGTGGGTGAAAAGGTCCTATTTGAAGGGGGAAACGTGGTATTTCTTGGAGAAGATGTGATATACTTGGGAGAAATGTGGCATTTCTGGAAGAAACTGTCCTCTTTTGGGGATAAAAGAGGTATTTGTGGGTGAAAAGGTCGTATTTGAAGGGGGAACCCTGGTATTTCTTGGAGAAGATGTGATACACTTGGGAGAAATGTGGCATTTCTGGAAGAAACTGTCCTATTTTGGGGATAAAAGAGGTATTTGTGGGTGAAAAGGTCGTGTTTGAAGGGGGAACCCTGGTATTTCTTGGAGAAGATGTGATCTGTTTGGGAGAATTGTGGCATTTCTGGAAGAAAATGTCCTATTTTGGGGATAAAAGAGGTATTTGTGGGTGAAAAGGTCCTATTTGAAGGGGGAATGCTGTTATTTCTTGGAGAAGATGTGATATACTTGGGAGAAATGTGGCATGTCAGGAAGAAACTGTCCTATTTTGGGGATAAATAGGTATTTGTGGGTGAAAAGGTCCTATTTGAAGGGGGAAACCTGGTATTTCTTGGAGAAGATGTGATATATTTGGGAGAAATGTGGCATGTCTGGAAAAAAATGTCCAATTTGTGGGGAGAAGGCTGGTATTGGTGGGTGAAAAGGTCCTATTTCAAGGGGGAAACCTGGTATTTCTTGGAGAAGATGTGATACATTTGGGAGAAATGTGGCATGTGTGGAAGAAACTGTCCTATTTTGGGGATAAAAGAGGTATTTGTGGGTGAAAAGGTCCTATTTGAAGGGGGAAAGCTGGTATTTCTTGGAGAAGATGTGATATATTTGGGAGAAATGTGGCATTTCTGGAAGAAACTGTCCTATTTTGGGGATGAAACAGGTATTTGTGGGTGAAAAGGTCCTATTTCCAGGGGGAAACCTGGTATTTCTTGGAGAAGATGTGATATATTTGGGAGAAATGTGGCATTTCTGGAAGAAACTGTCCTATTTTGGGGATCAAACAGGTATTTGTGGGTGAAAAGGTCCTATTTGAAGGGGGAAAGCTGGTATTTCTTGGAGAAGATGTGGTATATTTGGGAGAAACCTGGCATTTCTGGAAGAAACTGTCCTATTTTGGGGATCAAAGAGGTATTTGTGGGTGAAAAGGTCCTATTTGAAGGGGGAAACGTGGTATTTCTTGGAGAAGATGTGATATATTTGGGAGAAATGTGGCATTTCTGGAAGAAACTGTCCTATTTTGGGGATAAAAGAGGTATTTGTGGGTGAAAAGGTCCTATTTGAAGGGGGAACCCTGGTATTTCTTGGAGAAGATGTGATATATTTGGGAGAAACCTGGCATTTCTGGAAGAAACTGTCCTATGTTGGGGATAAATGAGGAATTTGTGGGTGAAAAGGTCCTATTTGAAGGGGGAAAGCTGGTATTTCTTGGAGAAGATGTGATATATTTGGGAGAAATCTGGCATTTCTGGAAGAAACTGTCCTATTTTGGGGATAAAAGAGGAATTTGTGTTTGAAAAGGTCCTATTTGAAGGGGGAAACCTAGTATTTCTTGGAGAAGATGTGATCTATTCTGGAGAAATGTGGCATGTCTGGAAGAAACTGTCCTCTTTTGGGGATAAAAGAGGTATTTGTGGGTGAAAAGGTCCTATTTGAAGGGGGAACCCTGGTATTTCTTGGAGAAGATGTGATATATTTGGGAGAAATGCGGCATTTCTGGAAGAAAATGTACTATTTGGGGGGAGAAGGCTGGTATTTGTGGTGAAAAGGTCCTATTTGAAGGGGGAAAGCTGGCATTTCTTGGAGAAGATGTGATATATTTGGGAGAAATGTGGCATTTCTGGAAGAAACTGTCCTATTTTGGGGATGAAACAGGTATTTGTGGGTGAAAAGGTCCTATTTCAAGGGGGAAACCTGGTATTTCTTGGAGAAGATGTGATATATTTGGGAGAAATGTGGCATGTCAGGAAGAAACTGTCCTATTTTGGGGATAAAAGAGGTATTTGTGGGTGAAAAGGTCCTCTTTGAAGCGGGAACCCTGGTATTTCTTGGAGAAGATGTCATATATTTGGGAGAAATGTGGCATTTCTGGAAGAAACTGTCCTATTTTGTGGATAGAACAGGTATTTGTGGGTGAAAAGGTCCTATTTGAAGGGGGAAACCTGGTATTTCTTGGAGAAGATGTGATTTATTTGGGAGAAATGTGGCATTTCTGGAAGAAACTCTCCTCTTTTGGGGATAAAAGAGGTATTTGTGGGTGAAAAGGTCCTATTTCCAGGGGGAAAGCTGGTATTTCTTGGAGAAGATGAGCTATATTTGGGAGAAATGTGGCATTTCTGGAAGAAACTGTCCTATTTTGGGGATTAAACAGGTATTTGTGGGTGAAAAGGTCCTATTTCAAGGGGGAAACCTGGTATTTCTTGGAGAAGATGTGATATATTTGGCAGAAATGGGGCATTTCTGGAAGAAACTGTCCTATTTTGGGGATGAAACAGGTATATGTGTGAGAAAAGGTCCTATTTCCAGGGGGAAACGTGGTATTTCTTGGAGAAGATGTGGTATATTTGGGAGAAATGTGGCATGTCTGGAAGAAACTGTCCTATTTTGGGGATAAAGGAGGTATTTGTGGGTGAAAAGGTCCTCTTTGATAGGCGAAACCTGGTATTTCTTGGAGAAGATGTGGTATATTTGGGAGAAATGTGGCATTTCTGGAAGAAACTGTCCTATTTTGGGGATAAAAGAGGCATTTGTGGGTGAAAAGGTCCTATTTGAAGGGGGGAACCTGGTATTTCTTGGAGAAGATGTGATCTATTTGGGAGAAATGTGGCCTTTCTGGAAGAAAATGTCCTCTTTTGGGGATGAAACAGGTTTTTGTGGGTGAAAAGGTCCTATTTGAAGGGGGAAACCTGGTATTTCTTAGAGAAGATGTGATATATTTGGGAGAAATCTGGCATGTCAGGAAGAAACTGTCCTATTTTGGGGATAAAAGAGGTATTTGTGGGTGAAAAGGTCCTATTTCAGGAGGAAACCTGGTATTTCTTGGAGAAGATGTGATATATTTGGGAGAAATGTGGCATGTCTGGAAGAAACTGTCCTCTTTTGGGGATAAAAGAGGTATTTGTGGGTGAAAAGGTCCTATTTGAAGGGGGAAACCTGGTATTTCTTGGAGAAGATGTGATCTATTTGGGAGAAATGTGGCATGTCAGGAAGAAACTGTCCTATTTTGGGGATAAAAGAGGTATTTGTGGGTGAAAAGGTCCTATTTCAAGGGGGAAACCTGGTATTTCTTGGAGAAGATGTGATATATTTAGGAGAAATGTAGCATATCATGAATAAAATGTCCAATTTGGGGCGAGAAGGCTGGTATTTGTGGGTGACAAGGTCCTATTTGAGTGGGGAAAGCTGGTATTTCTTGGAGAAGATGTGATATATTTGGGAGAAATGTGGCATTTCTGGAAGAAACTGTCCTATTTTGGGGATAAAAGAGGTATTTGTGGGTGAAAAGGTCCTATTTGAAGGGGGGAACCTGGTATTTCTTGGAGAAGATGTGATATATTTGGGAGAAATGTGGCATGTCAGGAAGAAACTGTCCTATTTTGGGGATAAAAGAGGTATTTGTGGGTGAAAAGGTCCTATTTCAGGAGGAAACCTGGTATTTCTTGGAGAAGATGTGATCTATTTGGGAGAAATGTGGCATGTCAGGAAGAAACTGTCCTATTTTGGGGATAAAAGAGGTATTTGTGGGTGAAAAGTTCCTATTTGAAGGGGGAAACCTGGTATTTCTTGGAGAAGATGTGATATATTTGGGAGAAATCTGGCATTTCTGGAAGAAACTGTCCTATTTTGGGGATAAAAGAGGTATTTGTGGGTGAAAAGGTCCTATTTGAAGGGGGAAACCTGGTATTTCTTGGAGAAGATGTGATATATTTGGGAGAAATGTGGCATGTCAGGAAGAAACTGTCCTATTTTGGGGATAAAACAGGTTTTTGTGGGTGAAAAGGTCCTATTTCAAGGGGGAAACCTGGTATTTCTTGGAGAAGATGTGATATATTTGGGAGAATTGTGGCATTTCTGGAAGAAACTGTCCTATTTTGGGGATAAAGGAGGTATTTGTGGGTGAAAAGGTCCTCTTTGATAGGCGAAACCTGGTATTTCTTGGAGAAGATGTGGTATATTTGGGAGAAATGTGGCATGTCAGGAAGAAACTGTCCTATTTTGGGGATAAAAGAGGTATTTGTGGGTGAAAAGGTCCTATTTGAAGGGGGGAACCTGGTATTTCTTGGAGAAGATGTGATATATTTGGGAGAAATGTGGCCTTTCTGGAAGAAAATGTCCTATTTTGGGGATGAAACAGGTTTTTGTGGGTGGAAAGGTCCTATTTGAAGGGGGAAACCTGGTATTTCTTAGAGAAGATGTGATATATTTGGGAGAAATCTGGCATGTCAGGAAGAAACTGTCCTATTTTGGGGATAAAAGAGGTATTTGTGGGTGAAAAGGTCCTATTTCAGGAGGAACCCTGGTATTTCTTGGAGAAGATGTGATATATTTGGGAGAAATGTGGCATGTCAGGAAGAAACTGTCCTATTTTGGGGATAAAAGAGGTATTTGTGGGTGAAAAGGTCCTATTTGAAGGGGGAAACCTGGTATTTCTTGGAGAAGATGTGATATATTTGGGAGAAATGTGGCATTTCTGGAAGAAACTGTCCTATTTTGGGGATGAAACAGGTATTTGTGGGTGAAAAGGTCCTATTTCAAGGGGGAAACCTGGTATTTCTTGGAGAAGATGTGATATATTTAGGAGAAATGTAGCATATCATGAATAAAATGTCCAATTTGGGGCGAGAAGGCTGTTATTTGTGGGTGACAAGGTCCTATTTGAGTGGGGAAAGCTGGTATTTCTTGGAGAAGATGTGATATATTTGGGAGAAATGTGGCATGTCAGGAAGAAACTGTCCTCTTTTGGGGATAAAAGAGGTATTTGTGGGTGAAAAGGTCCTATTTCAGGAGGAAACCTGGTATTTCTTGGAGAAGATGTGATCTATTTGGGAGAAATGTGGCAAGTCAGGAAGAAACTGTCCTATTTTGGGGATAAAAGAGGTATTTGTGGGTGAAAAGTTCCTATTTGAAGGGGGAAACCTGGTATTTCTTGGAGAAGATGTGATATATTTGGGAGAATTGTGGCATTTCTGGAAGAAACTGTCCTATTTTGGGGATAAAAGAGGTATTTGTGGGTGAAAAGGTCCTATTTGAAGGGGGAACCCTGGTATTTCTTGGAGAAGATGTGATATATTTGGGAGAAATGTGGCATGTCAGGAAGAAACTGTCCTATTTTGGGGATAAAACAGGTAGTTGTGGGTGAAAAGGTCCTATTTGAAGGGGGGAACCTGGTATTTCTTGGAGAAGATGTGATATATTTGGGAGAAATGTGGCATTTCTGGAAGAAACTGTCCTATTTTGGGGATAAAACAGGTATTTGTGGGTGAAAAGTTCCTCTTTGAAGCGGGAACCCTGGTATTTCTTGGAGAAGATGTCATATATTTGGGAGAAATGCGACATTTCTTGGAGAAACTGTCCTATTTTGGAGATAAAAGAGGTATTTGTGGGTGAAAAGGTCCTATTTGAAGGGGGAAACCTGGTATTTCTTGGAGAAGATGTTCTATATTTGGCAGAAATGTGGCATTTCTGGAAGAAACTGTCCTATTTTGGGGATAAAAGAGGTATTTGTGGGTGAAAAGGTCCTATTTCAAGGGGGAAACCTGGTATTTCTTGGAGAAGATGTGGTATATTTGGGAGAAATGTGGCATTTCTGGAAGAAACTGTCCTATTTTGGGGATAAAAGAGGTATTTGTGGGTGAAAAGGTCCTATTTGAAGGGGGAAACGTGGTATTTCTTGGAGAAGATGTGATATATTTGGGAGAAATGTGGCATGTCTGGAAGAAACTGTCCTATTTTGGGGATAAAACTGGTAGTTGTGGGTGAAAAGGTCCTATTTGAAGGGGGAAACCTGGTATTTCTTGGAGAAGATGTGATATATTTAGGAGAAATGTAGCATATCATGAATAAAATGTCCAATTTGGGGCGAGAAGGCTGGTATTTGTGGGTGACAAGGTCCTATTTGAGTGGGGAAAGCTGGTATTTCTTGGAGAAGATGTGATATATTTGGGAGAAATGTGGCATGTCAGGAAGAAACTGTCCTATTTTGGGGATAAAAGAGGTATTTGTGGGTGAAAATGTCCTATTTCAGGAGGAAACCTGGTATTTCTTGGAGAAGATGTGATCTATTTGGGAGAAATGTGGCAAGTCAGGAAGAAACTGTCCTATTTTGGGGATAAAAGAGGTATTTGTGGGTGAAAAGGTCCTATTTCAGGAGGAAACCTGGTATTTCTTGGAGAAGATGTGATATATTTGGGAGAAATCTGGCATTTCTGGAAGAAACTGTCCTATTTTGGGGATAAAAGAGGTATTTGTGGGTGAAAAGGTCCTATTTGAAGGGGGAAACCTGGTATTTCTTGGAGAAGATGTGATATATTTGGGAGAAATGTGGCATGTCAGGAAGAAACTGTCCTATTTTGGGGATAAAACAGGTAGTTGTGGGTGAAAAGGTCCTATTTGAAGGGGGGAACCTGGTATTTCTTGGAGAAGATGTGATATATTTGGGAGAATTGTGGCATTTCTGGAAGAAACTGTCCTATTTTGGGGATAAAACAGGTATTTGTGGGTGAAAAGTTCCTCTTTGAAGCGGGAACCCTGGTATTTCTTGGAGAAGATGTCATATATTTGGGAGAAATGCGACATTTCTTGGAGAAACTGTCCTATTTTGGAGATAAAAGAGGTATTTGTGGGTGAAAAGGTCCTATTTGAAGGGGGAAAGCTGGTATTTCTTGGAGAAGATGAGCTATATTTGGGAGAAATGTGGCATTTCTGGAAGAAACTGTCCTCTTTTGGGGATCAAACAGGTATTTGTGGGTGAAAAGGTCCTATTTCAAGGGGGAAACCTGGTATTTCTTGGAGAAGATGTGATATATTTGGCAGAAATGTGGCATTTCTGGAAGAAACTGTCCTATTTTGGGGATAAAAGAGGTATTTGTGGGTGAAAAGGTCCTATTTCAAGGGGGAAACCTGGTATTTCTTGGAGAAGATGTGGTATATTTGGGAGAAATGTGGCATTTCTGGAAGAAACTGTCCTATTTTGGGGATAAAAGAGGTATTTGTGGGTGAAAAGGTCCTATTTGAAGGGGGAAACGTGGTATTTCTTGGAGAAGATGTGATATATTTGGGAGAAATGTGGCCTTTCTGGAAGAAACTGTCCTATTTTGGGGATAAACCTGGTAGTTGTGGGTGAAAAGGTCCTATTTGAAGGGGGAAAGCTGGTATTTCTTGGAGAAGATGTGATATATTTGGGAGAAATGTGGCATTTCTGGAAGAAACTGTCCTATTTTGGGGATAGAACAGGTATTTGTGGGTGAAAAGGTCCTATTTGAAGGGGGAAACCTGGTATTTCTTGGAGAAGATGTGATATATTTGGGAGAAATGTGGCATGTCAGGAAGAAACTGTCCTATTTTGGGGATAAAAGAGGTATTTGTGGGTGAAAAGGTCCTATTTGAAGGGGGAAACCTGGTATTTCTTGGAGAAGATGTGATATATTTGGGAGAAATGTGGCATTTCTGGAAGAAAATGTCCTATCTGGGGGGAGAAGGCTGGTATTTGCTCGAGAAATGGTCCTATTTCAGGGGGAATCCTGGTATTTCTTGGAGAAGATGTGATATATTTGGGAGAAATGTGGCCTTTCTGCCAGAAAATGTCCTACTTGGGGGATAAAACAGGTATTTGTGGGTGAAAAGGTCCTATTTGAAGGGGGAAACGTGGTATTTCTTGGAGAAGATGTGATATATTTGGGAGAAATGTGGCATTTCTGGAAGAAACTGTCCTATTTTGGGGATAATAGAGGTATTTGTGGGTGAAAAGGTCCTATTTCCAGGAGGAAAGCTGGTATTTTCTGGAGAAGATGTGATATATTTGGGAGAAATGTGGCATTTCTGGAAGATACTGTCCTATTTTGGGGATAAAAGAGGTATTTGTGGGTGAAAAGGTCCTATTTGAAGGGGGGAACCTGGTATTTCTTGGAGAAGATGTGATATATTTGGGAGAAATGTGGCATTTCTGGAAGAAACTGTCCTATTTTGGGGATAAAAGAGGTATTTGTGGGTGAAAAGGTCCTATTTGAAGGGGGAAACCTGGTATTTCTTGGAGAAGATGTGCTATATTTGGATGAAATGTGGCATTTCTGGAAGAAACTGTCCTCTTTTGGGGATAAAAGAGGTATTTGTAGGTGAAAAGGTCCTATTTCAGGAGGAAACCTGGTATTTCTTGGAGAAGATGTGATATATTTGGGAGAAATGTGGCATTTCTGGAAGAAACTGTCCTATTTTGGGGATAAAAGAGGTATTTGTGGGTGAAAAGGTGCTATTTGAATGGGGAAAGCTGGTATTTCTTGGAGAAGATGTGATATATTTGGGAGAAATCTGGCATTTCTGGAAGAAACTGTCCTATTTTGGGGATAAAAGAGGTATTTGTGGGTGAAAAGGTCCTATTTGAAGGGGGAATCCAGGTATTTCTTGGAGAAGATGTGATCTATTTGGGAGAAATGTGGCATGTCAGGAAGAAACTGTCCAATTTGAAGGGAGAATGCTGGTATTTGTGGGTGAAAAGGCCCTATTTCAAGGGGGAATGCTGGTATTTCTTGGAGAAGATGTGATATATTTGGGAGAAATGTGGCATGTCTGGAAGAAACTGCCGTATTTTGGGGATAAAAGAGGCATTTGTGGGTGAAAAGGTCCTATTTCAAGAGGGAAACCTGGTATTTCTTGGAGAAGATGTGATATATTTGGGAGAAATGTGGCATGTCAGGAAGAAACAGTCCCATTTTGGGGATAAAACAGGTATTTGTGGGTGAAAAGTTCCTATTTCAAGGGGGAAACGTGGTATTTCTTGAAGAAGATGTGATATATTTGGGAGAAATGAGGCATTTCTGGAAGAAACTGTCCTCTTTTGGGGATAAAAGAGGTATTTGTGGGTGAAAAGGTCCTATTTCCAGGGGGAAACCTGGTATTTCTTGGAGAAGATGTGATATATTAGGGAGAAATCTGGCATTTCTAGAAGAAAATGTCCTATCGGGGGGGGAGAAGGCTGGTATTTGCTCGAGAAATGGTCCTATTTCAGGAGGAATCCTGGTATTTCTTGGAGAAGATTTGATATATTTGGGAGAAATGTGGCATTTGTGCCAGAAAATGTCCTATTTGGGGGATAAAACAGGTATTTCTGGGTGAAAAGGTCCTATTTCAAGGTGGAAACGTGGTATTTCTTCGAGAAGATGTGATGTATTTGAGAGATATCAGGCATTTCTGGAAGAAACTTTCCTATTTTGGGGATCAAAGAGGTATTTGTGGGTGAAAAGGTCCTATTTCCTGGGGGAAACCTGGTATTTCTTGGAGAAGATGTGATATATTTGGGAGAAATGTGGCATTTCTGGAAGAAACTGTCCTATTTTGGGGATAAAAGAGGTATTTGTGGGTGAAAAGGTCCTATTTGAAGGGGGAAAGCTGGTATTTCTTGGAGAAGATGTGATATGTTTGGGAGAAATGTGGCATTTCTGGAAGAAACTGTCGTATTTTGGGGATAAAACAGGTATTTGTGGGTGAAAAGGTCCTATTTGAAGGGGGAATGCTGGTATTTCTTGGAGAAGATGTGATATATTTGGGAGAAATGCGGCATTTCTGGAAGAAACTGTCCTATTTTGGGGATAGAACAGGTATTTGTGGGTGAAAAGGTCCTATTTCAAGGGGGAAACCTGGTATTTCTTGGAGAAGATGTGATTTATTTGGGAGAAATGTGGCATTTCTGGCAGAAACTGTCCTCTTTTGGGGATAAAAGAGGTATTTGTGGGTGAAAAGGTCCTATTTCAAGGGGGAAACCAGGTATTTCTTGGAGAAGATGTGATCTATTTGGGAGAAATGTGGCATTTCTGGAAGAAACTGTCCTATTTTGGGGATAAAAGAGGTATTTGTGGGTGAAAAGGTCCTATTTGAAGGGGGAAACGTGGTATTTCTTGGAGAAGATGTGATATATTTGGGAGAAATGTGGCATGTCAGGAAGAAACTGTCCTATTTTGGGGATAGAACAGGTATTTGTGGGTGAAAAGGTCCTATTTGAAGGGGGAAACCTGGTATTTCTTGGAGAAGATCTGATATATTTGGGAGAAATGTGGCATTTCTGGAAGAAACTGTCCTCTTTTGGGGATCAAAGAGGTATTTGTGGGTGAAAAGGTCCTATTTCCAGGGGGAAAGCTGGTATTTCTTGGAGAAGATGTGATATATTTGGGAGAAATCTGGCATGTCTGGAAGAAACTGTCCTATTTTGGGGATAAAAGAGGAATTTGTGGGTGAAAAGGTCCTATTTGAAGGGGGAAACGTGGTATTTCTTGGAGAAGATGTGATATATTTGGGAGAAATGTGGCATTTCTGGAAGAAACTGTTCTATTTTGGGGATTGAACAGGTATTTGTGGGTGAAAAGGTCCTATTTGAAGGGGGAACCGTGGTATTTCTTGGAGAAGATGTGATATATTTGGGAGAAATGTGGCATTTCTGGAAGAAACTGTCCTATTTTGGGGATAAAAGAGGTATTTGTGGGTGAAAAGGTCCTATTTCTAGGGGGAAACCTGGTATTTCTTGGAGAAGATGTGTTATATTTGTGAGAAATGTGGCATTTCTGGAAGAAAATGTCCTATCTGGGGGGAGAAGGCTGGTATTTGCTCGAGAAATGGTCCTATTTCAGGAAGAATCCTGGTATTTCTTGGAGAAGATGTGATATATTTGGGTGAAATGTGGCCTTTCTGCCAGAAACTGTCCTATTTTGGGGATAAAACAGGTATTTGTGGGTGAAAAGGTCCTATTTCAAGGTGGAATCGTGGTATTTCTTGGAGAAGATGTGATATATTTGGGAGAAATGTGGCATTTCTGGAAGAAACTGTCCTATTTTGGGGATAAAAGATGTATTTGTGGGTGAAAAGGTCCTATTTGAAGGCGGAAAGCTGGTATTTCTTGGAAAAGATGTGATATATTTGGGAGAAATGTGGCATGTCAGGAAGAAACTGTCCTCTTTTGGGGATAAAAGAGGTATTTGTGGGTGAAAAGGTCCTATTTGAAGGGGGAAACCTGGTATTTCTTGGAGAAGATGTGATATATTTGGGAGAAATGTGGCATTTCTGGAAGAAACTGTCCTATTTTGGGGATAAAAGAGGTATTTGTGGGTGAAAAGGTGCTATTTCCAGGGGGAAAGCTGGTATTTCTTGGAGAAGATGTGATATATTTAGGAGAAATGTGGCATATCATGAATAAAATGTCCAATTTGGGGGGAGAAGGCTGGTATTTGTGGGTGACAAGGTCCTATTTGAAGGGGGAAAGCTGGCATTTCTTGGAGAAGATGTGATATATTTGGGAGAAATGTGGCATTTCTGGACGAAACTGTGCTATTTTAGGGATAAAAGAGGTATTTGTGGGTGAAAAGGTCCTATTTCAGGAGGAATCCTGGTATTTCTTAGAGAAGATGTGCTATATTTGGGAGAAATGTGGCATTTCTGGAAGAAACTGTCCTATTTTGGGGATAAAAGAGGTATTTGTGGGTGAAAAGGTGCTATTTCCAGGGGGAAACCTGGTATTTCTTGGAGAAGATGTGGTATATTTGGGAGAAATGTGGCATTTCTGGAAGAAACTGTCGTATTTTGGGGATAAAAGAGGTATTTGTGGGTGAAAAGGTCCTATTTCCAGGGGGAAACGTGGTATTTCTTGGAGAAGATGTGGTATATTTGGGAGAAATGTGGCATTTCTGGAAGAAACTGTTCTATTTTGGGGATAAAACAGGTATTTGTGGGTGAAAAGTTCCTATTTGAAGGGGGAAACGTGGTATTTCTTGGAGAAGATGTGGTATATTTGGGAGAAATGTGGCATGTCAGGAAGAAACTCTCCTATTTTGGGGATAAAACAGGTATTTGTGGGAGAAAAGGTCCTATTTCAAGGGGGAAACGTCGTATTTCTTGGAGAAGATGTGGTATATTTGGGAGAAATGTGGCATTTTTGGAAGAAACTGTCCTATTTTGTGGATAAAAGAGGTATTTGTGGGTGAAAAGGTCCTATTTGAAGGGGGAAACCTGGTATTTCTTGGAGAAGATGTGGTATATTTGGGAGAAATGTGGCATGTCAGGAAGAAACTGTCCTATTTTGGGGATGGAACAGGTATTTGTGGGTGAAAAGGTCCTCTTTGAAGCGGGAACCCTGGTATTTCTTGGAGAAGATGTCATATATTTGGGAGAAATGTGGCATTTCTGGAAGAAACTGTCCTATTTTGTGGATAGAACAGGTATTTGTGGGTGAAAAGGTCCTATTTGAAGGGGGAAACCTGGTATTTCTTGGAGAAGATGTGATTTATTTGGGAGAAATGTGGCATTTCTGGAAGAAACTCTCCTCTTTTGGGGATAAAACAGGTATTTGTGGGTGAAAAGGTCCTATTTCCAGGGGGAAAGCTGGTATTTCTTGGAGAAGATGAGCTATATTTGGGAGAAATGTGGCATTTCTGGAAGAAACTGTCCTATTTTGGGGATTAAACAGGTATTTGTGGGTGAAAAGGTCCTATTTCAAGGGGGAAACCTGGTATTTCTTGGAGAAGATGTGATATATTTGGCAGAAATGGGGCATTTCTGGAAGAAACTGTCCTATTTTGGGGATGAAACAGGTATATGTGTGAGAAAAGGTCCTATTTCCAGGGGGAAACGTGGTATTTCTTGGAGAAGATGTGGTATATTTGGGAGAAATGTGGCATGTCTGGAAGAAACTGTCCTATTTTGGGGATAAAGGAGGTATTTGTGGGTGAAAAGGTCCTCTTTGATAGGCGAAACCTGGTATTTCTTGGAGAAGATGTGGTATATTTGGGAGAAATGTGGCATTTCTGGAAGAAACTGTCCTATTTTGGGGATAAAAGAGGTATTTGTGGGTGAAAAGGTCCTATTTGAAGGGGGGAACCTGGTATTTCTTGGAGAAGATGTGATATATTTGGGAGAAATGTGGCCTTTCTGGAAGAAAATGTCCTATTTTGGGGATGAAACAGGTTTTTGTAGGTGAAAAGGTCCTATTTGAAGGGGGAAACCTGGTATTTCTTAGAGAAGATGTTATATATTTGGGAGAAATGTGGCATTTCTGGAAGAAACTGTCCTATTTTGGGGATAAAAGAGGTATTTGTGGGTGAAAATGTCCTATTTCAGGAGGAAACCTGGTATTTCTTGGAGAAGATGTGATATATTTGGGAGAAATGTGGCATGTCAGGAAGAAACTGTCCTATTTTGGGGATAAAAGAGGTATTTGTGGGTGAAAAGGTCCTATTTGAAGGGGGAAACCTGGTATTTCTTGGAGAAGATGTGATATATTTGGGAGAAATGTGGCATTTCTGGAAGAAACTGTCCTATTTTGGGGATGAAACAGGTATTTGTGGGTGAAAAGGTCCTATTTCAAGGGGGAAACCTGGTATTTCTTGGAGAAGATGTGATATATTTGGGAGAATTGTGGCATTTCTGGAAGAAACTGTCCTATTTTGGGGATAAAACAGGTATTTGTGGGTGAAAAGTTCCTCTTTGAAGCGGGAACCCTGGTATTTCTTGGAGAAGATGTCATATATTTGGGAGAAATGCGACATTTCTTGGAGAAACTGTCCTATTTTGGAGATAAAAGAGGTATTTGTGGGTGAAAAGGTCCTATTTGAAGGGGGAAAGCTGGTATTTCTTGGAGAAGATGAGCTATATTTGGGAGAAATGTGGCATTTCTGGAAGAAACTGTCCTCTTTTGGGGATCAAACAGGTATTTGTGGGTGAAAAGGTCCTATTTCAAGGGGGAAACCTGGTATTTCTTGGAGAAGATGTGATATATTTGGGAGAAATGTGGCATTTCTGGAAGAAACTGTCCTATTTTGGGGATAAAAGAAGTATTTGTGGGTGAAAAGGTCCTATTTCAAGGGGGAAACCTGGTATTTCTTGGAGAAGATGTGGTATATTTGGGAGAAATGTGGCATTTCTGGAAGAAACTGTCCTATTTTGGGGATAAAAGAGGTATTTGTGGGTGAAAAGGTCCTATTTGAAGGGGGAAACGTGGTATTTCTTGGAGAAGATGTGATATATTTGGGAGAAATGTGGCCTTTCTGGAAGAAACTGTCCTATTTTGGGGATAAAACTGGTAGATGTGGGTGAAAAGGTCCTATTTGAAGGGGGAAAGCTGGTATTTCTTGGAGAAGATGTGATATATTTGGGAGAAATGTGGCATTTCTGGAAGAAACTGTCCTATTTTGGGGATAGAACAGGTATTTGTGGGTGAAAAGGTCCTATTTGAAGGGGGAAACCTGGTATTTCTTGGAGAAGATGTGATCTATTTGGGAGAAATGTGGCATGTCAGGAAGAAACTGTCCTATTTTGGGGATAAAAGAGGTATTTGTGGGTGAAAAGGTCCTATTTGAAGGGGGAAACCTGGTATTTCTTGGAGAAGATGTGATATATTTGGGAGAAATGTGGCATTTCTGGAAGAAAATGTCCTATCTGGGGGGAGAAGGCTGGTATTTGCTCGAGAAATGGTCCTATTTCAGGAGGAATCCTGGTATTTCTTGGAGAAGATGTGATATATTTGGGAGAAATGTGGCCTTTCTGCCAGAAAATGTCCTACTTGGGGGATAAAACAGGTATTTGTGGGTGAAAAGGTCCTATTTCAAGGTGGAAAAGTGGTATTTCTTGAAGAAGATGTGATATATTTGGGAGAAATGTGGCATTTCTGGAAGAAACTGTCCTATTTTGGGGATAAAAGAGGTATTTGTGGGTGAAAAGGTCCTATTTCCAGGAGGAAAGCTGGTATTTTCTGGAGAAGATGTGATATATTTGGGAGAAATGTGGCATTTCTGGAAGATACTGTCCTATTTTGGGGATAAAAGAGGTATTTGTGGGTGACAAGGTCCTATTTGAAGGGGGAAAGCTGGCATTTCTTGGAGAAGATGTGATATATTTGGGAGAAATGAGGCATTTCTGGAAGAAACTGTCCTATTTTGGGGATAAAAGAGGTATTTGTGGGTGAAAAGGTCCTATTTGAAGGGGGAAACCT
The DNA here is from genome assembly GCA_030408155.1 of Lophura swinhoii. NCBI lineage: Eukaryota > Metazoa > Chordata > Aves > Galliformes > Phasianidae > Lophura > Lophura swinhoii. The sequence goes on from CM059474.1 coordinate 91,844, forward strand.
GGTATTTCTTGGAGAAGATGTGCTATATTTGGGAGAAATGTGGCATTTCTGGAAGAAACTGTCCTCTTTTGGGGATAAAAGAGGTATTTGTGGGTGAAAAGGTCCTATTTCAGGAGGAAACCTGGTATTTCTTGGAGAAGATGTGATACATTTGGGAGAAATGTGGCATTTCTGGAAGAAACTGTCCTATTTTGGGGATAAAAGAGGTATTTGTGGGTGAAAAGGTGCTATTTGAATGGGGAAAGCTGGTATTTCTTGGAGAAGATGTGATATATTTGGGAGAAATCTGGCATTTCTGGAAGAAACTGTCCTATTTGGGGGATAAAAGAGGTATTTGTGGGTGAAAAGGTCCTATTTGAAGGGGGAATCCAGGTATTTCTTGGAGAAGATGTGATCTATTTGGGAGAAATGTGGCATGTCAGGAAGAAACTGTCCAATTTGAAGGGAGAATGCTGGTATTTGTGGGTGAAAAGGCCCTATTTCAAGGGGGAATGCTGGTATTTCTTGGAGAAGATGTGATATATTTGGGAGAAATGTGGCATGTCTGGAAGAAACTGTCCTATTTTGGGGATAAAAGAGGTATTTGTGGGTGAAAAGGTCCTATTTCAAGAGGGAAACCTGGTATTTCTTGGAGAAGATGTGATATATTTGGGAGAAATGTGGCATGTCAGGAAGAAACTGTCCCATTTTGGGGATAAAACAGGTATTTGTGGGTGAAAAGTTCCTATTTCAAGGGGGAAACGTGGTATTTCTTGGAGAAGATGTGGTATATTTGGGAGAAATATGGCATTTCTGGATGAAACTGTCCTATTTTGGGAATGAAACAGGTATTTGTGGGTGAAAAGGTCCTATTTGAATGGGGAAACCTGGTATTTCTTGGAGAAGATGTGATCTATTTGGGAGAAATGTGGCATTTCTGGAAGAAACTGTCCTATTTCGGGGATAAAAGAGGTATTTGTGGGTGAAAAGGTCCTATTTCAAGGGGGAACCTGGTATTTCTTGGAGAAGATGTGATATATTTGTGAGAAATCTGGCATTTCTGGAAGAAAATGTCCTATCTGGGGGGAGAATGCTGGTATTTGCTCGAGAAATGCTCCTATTTCAGGAGGAATCCTGGTATTTCTTGGAGAAGATGTGATATATTTGGGAGAAATCTGGCATTTCTGGAAGAAACTGTCCTCTATTAAGGAAAAAAGAGGTATTTGTGGGACAAAAGGTCCTATTTGATGGGGGAAACGTGGTATTTCTTGGAGAAGATGTGATATATTTGGGCGAAATGTGGCATGTCTGGAAGAAACTGTCCTATTTTGGGGATAGAACAGGTATTTGTGGGTGAAAAGGTCCTATTTGAAGGGGGAATGCTGGTATCTCTTGGAGAAGATGTGCTATATTTGTGAGAAATGTGGCATTTCTGGAAGAAACTGTCCTATTTTGGGGATCAAAGAGGTATTTGTGGGTGAAAAGGTCCTCTTTGAAGGGGGAAACCTGGTATTTCTTGGAGAAGATGTGGTATATTTGGGAGAAATGTGGCATTTCTTGGAGAAACTGTCCTATTTTGGGGATAAAAGAGGTATTTGTGGGTGAAAAGGTCCTATTTGAAGGGGGAAAGCTGGTATTTCTTGGAGAAGATGTGATCTATTTGGGAGAAATGTGGCATTTCCGGAAGAAACTGTCCTATTTTGGGGATAAAAGAGGTATTTGTGGGTGAAAAGGTCCTATTTCAGGAGGACTCCTGGTATTTCATGGAGAAGATGTGATCTATTTGGGAGAAATGTGGCATGTCAGGAAGAAACTGTCCTATTTTGGGGATAAAAGAGGTATTTGTGGGTGAAAAGGTCCTATTTGAAGGGGGAAACCTGGTATTTCTTGGAGAAGATGTGCTATATTTGGGAGAAATCTGGCATTTCTGGAAGAAACTGTCCTATTTTGGGGATAGAACAGGTATTTGTGGGTGAAAAGGTCCTATTTGAAGGGGGAAACCTGGTATTTCTTGGAGAAGATGTGTTATATTTGGGAGAAATGTGGCATGTCTGGAAGAAACTGTCCTATTTCAGGGATAAAAGAGGTATTTGTGGGTGAAAAGGTCCTATTTGAAGGGGGAACCCTGGTATTTCTTGGAGAAGATGTGATATATTTGGGAGAAATGTGGCATTACTGGCAGACACAGTCCTATTTAGGGATCAAAGAGGTATTTGTGGGTGAAAAGGTCCTATTTGAAGGGGGAACCCTGGTATTTCTTGGAGAAGATGTGATCTATTTGGGAGAAATGTGGCATTTCTGGAAGAAAATGTCCTATCTGGGGGGAGAAGGCTGGTATTTGCTCGAGAAATGGTCCTATTTCAGGAGGAATCCTGGTATTTCTTGGAGAAGATGTGATATATTTGGGAGAAATGTGGCCTTTCCGCCAGAAAATGTCCTATTTGGGGGATAAAACAGGTATTTCTGGGCGAAAAGGTCCTATTTCAAGGGGGAAACGTGGTATTTCTTGGAGAAGATGTGGTATATTTGGGAGAAATGTGGCATTTCTGGAAGAAACTGTCCTATTTTGGGGATAGAACAGGTATTTGTGGGTGAAAAGGTCCTATTTGAAGGGGGAAAGCTGTTATTTCTTGGAGAAGATGTGGTATATTTGGGAGAAATGTGGCATGTCAGGAAGAAACTGTCCTATTTTGGGGATGAAACAGGTATTTGTGGGTGAAAAGGTCCTATTTGAAGGGGGAAACCTGGTATTTCTTGGAGAAGATGTGGTATATTTGGGAGAAATGTGGCATTTCTGGAAGAAACTGTCCTATTTTGGGGATAAAAGAGGTATTTGTGGGTGAAAAGGTCCTATTTGAAGGGGGGAACCTGGTATTTCTTGGAGAAGATGTGATATATTTGGGAGAAATGTGGCCTTTCTGGAAGAAAATGTCCTATTTTGGGGATGAAACAGGTTTTTGTGGGTGAAAAGGTCCTATTTGAAGGGGGAAACCTGGTATTTCTTAGAGAAGATGTGATATATTTGGGAGAAATGTGGCATTTCTGGAAGAAACTGTCCTATTTTGGGGATAAAAGAGGTATTTGTGGGTGAAAAGGTCCTATTTCAGGAGGAAACCTGGTATTTCTTGGAGAAGATGTGATATATTTGGGAGAAATGTGGCATGTCAGGAAGAAACTGTCCTATTTTGGGGATAAAAGAGGTATTTGTGGGTGAAAAGGTCCTATTTGAAGGGGGAAACCTGGTATTTCTTGGAGAAGATGTGATATATTTGGGAGAAATGTGGCATTTCTGGAAGAAACTGTCCTATTTTGGGGATGAAACAGGTATTTGTGGGTGAAAAGGTCCTATTTCAAGGGGGAAACCTGGTATTTCTTGGAGAAGATGTGATATATTTGGGAGAATTGTGGCATTTCTGGAAGAAACTGTCCTATTTTGGGGATAAAACAGGTATTTGTGGGTGAAAAGTTCCTCTTTGAAGCGGGAACCCTGGTATTTCTTGGAGAAGATGTCATATATTTGGGAGAAATGCGACATTTCTTGGAGAAACTGTCCTATTTTGGAGATAAAAGAGGTAATTGTGGGTGAAAAGGTCCTATTTGAAGGGGGAAAGCTGGTATTTCTTGGAGAAGATGAGCTATATTTGGGAGAAATGTGGCATTTCTGGAAGAAACTGTCCTCTTTTGGGGATCAAACAGGTATTTGTGGGTGAAAAGGTCCTATTTCAAGGGGGAAACCTGGTATTTCTTGGAGAAGATGTGATATATTTGAAAGAAATGTGGCATTTCTGGAAGAAACTGTCCTATTTTGGGGATAAAAGAGGTATTTGTGGGTGAAAAGGTCCTATTTCAAGGGGGAAACCTGGTATTTCTTGGAGAAGATGTGGTATATTTGGGAGAAATGTGGCATTTCTGGAAGAAACTGTCCTATTTTGGGGATAAAAGAGGTATTTGTGGGTGAAAAGGTCCTATTTGAAGGGGGAAACGTGGTATTTCTTGGAGAAGATGTGATATATTTGGGAGAAATGTGGCCTTTCTGGAAGAAACTGTCCTATTTTGGGGATAAAACTGGTAGATGTGGGTGAAAAGGTCCTATTTGAAGGGGGAAAGCTGGTATTTCTTGGAGAAGATGTGATATATTTGGGAGAAATGTGGCATTTCTGGAAGAAACTGTCCTATTTTGGGGATAGAACAGGTATTTGTGGGTGAAAAGGTCCTATTTGAAGGGGGAAACCTGGTATTTCTTGGAGAAGATGTGATCTATTTGGGAGAAATGTGGCATGTCAGGAAGAAACTGTCCTATTTTGGGGATAAAAGAGGTATTTGTGGGTGAAAAGGTCCTATTTGAAGGGGGAAACCTGGTATTTCTTGGAGAAGATGTGATATATTTGGGAGAAATGTGGCATTTCTGGAAGAAAATGTCCTATCTGGGGGGAGAAGGCTGGTATTTGCTCGAGAAATGGTCCTATTTCAGGAGGAATCCTGGTATTTCTTGGAGAAGATGTGATATATTTGGGAGAAATGTGGCCTTTCTGCCAGAAAATGTCCTACTTGGGGGATAAAACAGGTATTTGTGGGTGAAAAGGTCCTATTTCAAGGTGGAAACGTGGTATTTCTTGAAGAAGATGTGATACATTTGGGAGAAATGTGGCATTTCTGGAAGAAACTGTCCTATTTTGGGGATAAAAGAGGTATTTGTGGGTGAAAAGGTCCTATTTCCAGGAGGAAAGCTGGTATTTTCTGGAGAAGATGTGATATATTTGGGAGAAATGTGGCATTTCTGGAAGATACTGTCCTATTTTGGGGATAAAAGAGGTATTTGTGGGTGAAAAGGTCCTATTTGAAGGGGGGAACCTGGTATTTCTTGGAGAAGATGTGATATATTTGGGAGAAATGAGGCATTTCTGGAAGAAACTGTCCTATTTTGGGGATAAAAGAGGTATTTGTGGGTGAAAAGGTCCTATTTGAAGGGGGAAACCTGGTATTTCTTGGAGAAGATGTGCTATATTTGGGAGAAATGTGGCATTTCTGGAAGAAACTGTCCTCTTTTGGGGATAAAAGAGGTATTTGTGGGTGAAAAGGTCCTATTTCAGGAGGAAACCTGGTATTTCTTGGAGAAGATGTGATACATTTGGGAGAAATGTGGCATTTCTGGAAGAAACTGTCCTATTTTGGGGATAAAAGAGGTATTTGTGGGTGAAAAGGTGCTATTTGAATGGGGAAAGCTGGTATTTCTTGGAGAAGATGTGATATATTTGGGAGAAATCTGGCATTTCTGGAAGAAACTGTCCTATTTGGGGGATAAAAGAGGTATTTGTGGGTGAAAAGGTCCTATTTGAAGGGGGAAACCTGGTATTTCTTGGAGAAGATGTGATCTATTTGGGAGAAATGTGGCATGTCAGGAAGAAACTGTCCAATTTGAAGGGAGAATGCTGGTATTTGTGGGTGAAAAGGCCCTATTTCAAGGGGGAATGCTGGTATTTCTTGGAGAAGATGTGATATATTTGGGAGAAATGTGGCATGTCTGGAAGAAACTGTCCTATTTTGGGGATAAAAGAGGTATTTGTGGGTGAAAAGGTCCTATTTCAAGAGGGAAACCTGGTATTTCTTGGAGAAGATGTGATATATTTGGGAGAAATGTGGCATGTCAGGAAGAAACTGTCCCATTTTGGGGATAAAACAGGTATTTGTGGGTGAAAAGTTCCTATTTCAAGGGGGAAACGTGGTATTTCTTGGAGAAGATGTGGTATATTTGGGAGAAATATGGCATTTCTGGATGAAACTGTCCTATTTTGGGAATGAAACAGGTATTTGTGGGTGAAAAGGTCCTATTTGAATGGGGAAACCTGGTATTTCTTGGAGAAGATGTGATCTATTTGGGAGAAATGTGGCATTTCTGGAAGAAACTGTCCTATTTCGGGGATAAAAGAGGTATTTGTGGGTGAAAAGGTCCTATTTGAAGGGGGAACCTGGTATTTCTTGGAGAAGATGTGATATATTTGTGAGAAATCTGGCATTTCTGGAAGAAAATGTCCTATCTGGGGGGAGAATGCTGGTATTTGCTCGAGAAATGCTCCTATTTCAGGAGGAATCCTGGTATTTCTTGGAGAAGATGTGATATATTTGGGAGAAATCTGGCATTTCTGGAAGAAACTGTCCTCTATTAAGGAAAAAAGAGGTATTTGTGGGACAAAAGGTCCTATTTGATGGGGGAAACGTGGTATTTCTTGGAGAAGATGTGATATATTTGGGCGAAATGTGGCATGTCTGGAAGAAACTGTCCTATTTTGGGGATAGAACAGGTATTTGTGGGTGAAAAGGTCCTATTTGAAGGGGGAATGCTGGTATCTCTTGGAGAAGATGTGCTATATTTGGGAGAAATGTGGCATTTCTGGAAGAAACTGTCCTATTTTGGGGATCAAAGAGGTATTTGTGGGTGAAAAGGTCCTCTTTGAAGGGGGAAACCTGGTATTTCTTGGAGAAGATGTGGTATATTTGGGAGAAATGTGGCATTTCTTGGAGAAACTGTCCTATTTTGGGGATAAAAGAGGTATTTGTGGGTGAAAAGGTCCTATTTGAAGGGGGAAAGCTGGTATTTCTTGGAGAAGATGTGATCTATTTGGGAGAAATGTGGCATTTCCGGAAGAAACTGTCCTATTTTGGGGATAAAAGAGGTATTTGTGGGTGAAAAGGTCCTATTTCAGGAGGACTCCTGGTATTTCATGGAGAAGATGTGATCTATTTGGGAGAAATGTGGCATGTCAGGAAGAAACTGTCCTATTTTGGGGATAAAAGAGGTATTTGTGGGTGAAAAGGTCCTATTTGAAGGGGGAAACCTGGTATTTCTTGGAGTAGATGTGATATATTTGGGAGAAATGTGTCATGTCCGGAAGAAACTGTCCTCTTTTGGGGATAAAAGAGGTATTTGTGGGTGAAAAGGTCCTATTTGAAGGGGGAAAGCTGGTATTTCTTGGAGAAGATGTGCTATATTTGGGAGAAATCTGGCATTTCTGGAAGAAACTGTCCTATTTTGGGGATAGAACAGGTATTTGTGGGTGAAAAGGTCCTATTTGAAGGGGGAAACCTGGTATTTCTTGGAGAAGATGTGTTATATTTGGGAGAAATGTGGCATGTCTGGAAGAAACTGTCCTATTTCGGGGATAAAAGAGGTATTTGTGGGTGAAAAGGTCCTATTTGAAGGGGGAACCCTGGTATTTCTTGGAGAAGATGTGATATATTTGGGAGAAATGTGGCATTACTGGCAGACACAGTCCTATTTAGGGATCAAAGAGGTATTTGTGGGTGAAAAGGTCCTATTTGAAGGGGGAACCCTGGTATTTCTTGGAGAAGATGTGATCTATTTGGGAGAAATGTGGCATTTCTGGAAGAAAATGTCCTATCTGGGGGGAGAAGGCTGGTATTTGCTCGAGAAATGGTCCTATTTCAGGAGGAATCCTGGTATATCTTGGAGAAGATGTGATATATTTGGGAGAAATGTGGCCTTTCTGCCAGAAAATGTCCTATTTGGGGGATAAAACAGGTATTTCTGGGCGAAAAGGTCCTATTTGAAGGGGGAAACCCTGGTATTTCTTGGAGAAGATGTGGTATATTTGGGAGAAATGTGGCATTTCTGGAAGAAACTGTCCTATTTTGGGGATAGAACAGGTATTTGTGGGTGAAAAGGTCCTATTTGAAGGGGGAAAGCTGGTATTTCTTGGAGAAGATGTGGTATATTTGGGAGAAATGTGGCATGTCAGGAAGAAACTGTCCTATTTTGGGGATGAAACAGGTATTTGTGGGTGAAAAGGTCCTATTTGAAGGGGGAAACCTGGTATTTCTTGAAGAAGATGTGATATATTTGGGAGAAATGTGGCATTTCTGGAAGAAACTGTCCTATTTTGGGGATAAAAGAGGTATTTGTGGGTGAAAAGGTCCTATTTGAAGGGGGAACCCTGGTATTTCTTGGAGAAGATGTGATATATTTGGGAGAAATGTGGCATGTCAGGAAGAAACTGTCCCATTTTGGGGATAAAACAGGTATTTGTGGGAGAAAAGGTCCTATTTCAGGAGGAATCCTGGTATTTCTTGGAGAAGATGTGGTATATTTGGGAGAAATGTGGCATTTCTGGAAGAAACTGTCCTATTTTGGGGATAAAAGAGGTATTTGTGGGTGAAAAGGTCCTATTTGAAGGGGGAAACGTGGTATTTCTTGGAGAAGATGTGATCTATTTGGGAGAAATGTGGCATGTCAGGATAAACTGTCCTCTTTTGGGGATAAAAGAGGTATTTGTGGGTGAAAAGGTCCTATTTCAGGAGGACTCCTGGAATTTCATGGAGAAGATGTGATATATCTGGGAGAAATGTGGCATTTCTGGAAGAAACTGTGCTCTTTTGGGGATAAAACAGGTATTTGTGGGTGAAAAGGTCCTCTTTGAAGGGGGAACCGTGGTATTTCTTGGAGAAGATGTGATATATTTGGGAGAAATGAGGCATTTCTGGAAGAAACTGTCCTCTTTTGGGGATAAAAGAGGTATTTGTGGGTGAAAAGGTCCTATTTCCAGGGGGAAACCTGGTATTTCTTGGAGAAGATGTGATATATTTGGGAGAAATCTGGCATTTCTAGAAGAAAATGTCCTATCTGGGGGGAGAATGCTGGTATTTGCTCGAGAAATGGTCCTATTTCAGGAGGAATCCTGGTATTTCTTGGAGAAGATTTGATATATTTGGGAGAAATGTGGCATTTGTGCCAGAAAATGTCCTATTTGGGGGATAAAACAGGTATTTCTGGGTGAAAAGGTCCTATTTCAAGGTGGAAACGTGGTATTTCTTGGAGAAGATGTGATGTATTTGAGAGATATCAGGCATTTCTGGAAGAAACTGTCCTATTTTGGGGATAAAAGAGGTATTTGTGGGTGAAAAGGTCCTATTTCCTGGGGGAAACCTGGTATTTCTTGGAGAAGATGTGATCTATTTGGGAGAAATGTGGCATTTCAGGAAGAAACTGTCCAATTTGGGGGCACAATGCTGGTATTTGAGGGTGAAAAGGTCCTATTTCAAGGGGGAAACGTGGTATTTCTTGGAGAAGATGTGATATATTTGGGAGAAATGTGGCATGTCAGGAAGAAACTGTCCTATTTTGGGGATAAAAGAGCTATTTGTGGGTGAAAAGGTCCTATTTGAAGGGGGAAACCTGGTATTTCTTGGAGAAGATGTGCTATATTTGGGAGAAATGTGCCATTTCTGGAAGAAACTGTCCTCTTTTGGGGATCAAAGAGGTATTTGTGGGTGAAAAGGTCCTATTTCCAGGGGGAAAGCTGGTATTTCTTGGAGAAGATGTGATATATTTGGGAGAAATCTGGCATTTCTGGAAGAAACTGTCCTATTTTGGGGATGGAACAGGTATTTGTGGGTGAAAAGGTCCTCTTTGAAGCGGGAACCCTGGTATTTCTTGGAGAAGATGTCATATATTTGGGAGAAATGTGGCATTTCTGGAAGAAACTGTCCTATTTTGTGGATAGAACAGGTATTTGTGGGTGAAAAGGTCCTATTTGAAGGGGGAAACCTGGTATTTCTTGGAGAAGATGTGATTTATTTGGGAGAAATGTGGCATTTCTGGAAGAAACTGTCCTATTTTGGGGATAAAAGAGGTATTTGTGGGTGAAAAGGTCCTATTTCTAGGGGGAAAGCTGGTATTTCTTGGAGAAGATGTGATATATTTGTGAGAAATGTGGCATTTCTGGAAGAAAATGTCCTATCTGGGGGGAGAAGGCTGGTATTTGCTCGAGAAATGGTCCTATTTCAGGAAGAATCCTGGTATTTCTTGGAGAAGATGTGATATATTTGGGTGAAATGTGGCCTTTCTGCCAGAAACTGTCCTATTTTGGGGATAAAACAGGTATTTGTGGGTGAAAAGGTCCTATTTCAAGGTGGAATCGTGGTATTTCTTGGAGAAGATGTGATATATTTGGGAGAAATGTGGCATTTCTGGAAGAAACTGTCCTATTTGGGGGATAAAAGATGTATTTGTGGGTGAAAAGGTCCTATTTGAAGGCGGAAAGCTGGTATTTCTTGGAAAAGATGTGATATATTTGGGAGAAATGTGGCATGTCAGGAAGAAACTGTCCTCTTTTGGGGATAAAAGAGGTATTTGTGGGTGAAAAGGTCCTATTTGAAGGGGGAAAGCTGGTATTTCTTGGAGAAGATGTGATATATTTGGGAGAAATGTGGCATTTCTGGAAGAAACTGTCCTATTTTGGGGATAAAAGAGGTATTTGTGGGTGAAAAGGTGCTATTTCCAGGGGGAAAGCTGGTATTTCTTGGAGAAGATGTGATATATTTAGGAGAAATGTGGCATATCATGAATAAAATGTCCAATTTGGGGGGAGAAGGCTGGTATTTGTGGGTGACAAGGTCCTATTTGAAGGGGGAAAGCTGGCATTTCTTGGAGAAGATGTGATATATTTGGGAGAAATGTGGCATTTCTGGACGAAACTGTGCTATTTTGGGGATAAAAGAGGTATTTGTGGGTGACAAGGTCCTATTTGAAGGGGGAAACCTGTTATTTCTTGGAGAAGATGTGATATATTTGGGAGAAATCTGGCCTTTCTGCAAGAAACTGTCCTATTTTGGGGATAAAACAGGTTTTTGTGGGAGAAAAGTTCCTATTTCCAGGGGCAAGGCTGGTATTTCTTGGAGAAGATGTGGTATATTTGGGAGAATTGTGGCATTTCTGGAAGAAACTGTCCTATTTTGGGGATCAAACATGTATTTGAGGGTGAAAAGGTCCTATTTCAGGAGGAATCTTGGTATTTTTTGGAGAAGATGTGATCTATTTGGGAGAAATGCGACATTTCTTGGAGAAACTGTCCTCTTTTGGGGATAAAAGAGGTATTTGTGGGTGAAAAGGTCCTATTTGAAGGGGGAACCCTGGTATTTCTTGGAGAAGATGTGATATATTTGGGAGAAATGTGGCATGTCAGGAAGGAACGGTCCAATTTGAAGGGAGAATGCTGGTATTTGTGTTTGAAAAGGTCCTATTTGAAGGGGGAAAGCTGGTATTTCTTGGAGAAGATGTGATATATTTGGGAGAAATGTGGCATTTCTGGCAGAAACTATCCTCATTTGGGGATAAAACACGTATTTGTGGGTGAAAAGTTCCTATTTGAAGGGGGAAACCTGGTATTTCTTGGAGAAGATGTGATATATTTGGGAGAAATGTGGCATTTCTGGCAGAAACTGTCCTCTTTTAGGGATAAAAGAGGTATTTGTGGGTGAAAAGGTCCTATTTCAGGAGGAATCCTGGTATTTCTTAGAGAAGATGTGCTATATTTGGGAGAAATGTGGCATTTCTGGAAGAAACTGTCCTATTTTGGGGATAAAACAGGTATCTGTGGGTGAAAAGGTGCTATTTCCAGGGGGAAACCTGGTATTTCTTGGAGAAGATGTGGTATATTTGGGAGAAATGTGGCATTTCTGGAAGAAACTGTCTTATTTTGGGGATAAAACAGGTATTTGTGGGTGAAAAGGTCCTATTTCCAGGGGGAAACGTGGTATTTCTTGGAGAAGATGTGGTATATTTGGGAGAAATGTGGCATTTCTGGAAGAAACTGTTCTATTTTGGGGATAAAACAGGTATTTGTGGGTGAAAAGTTCCTATTTGAAGGGGGAAACGTGGTATTTCTTGGAGAAGATGTGGTATATTTGGGAGAAATGTGGCATGTCAGGAAGAAACTCTCCTATTTTGGGGATAAAACAGGTATTTGTGGGAGAAAAGGTCCTATTTCAAGGGGGAAACGTCGTATTTCTTGGAGAAGATGTGGTATATTTGGGAGAAATGTGGCATTTTTGGAAGAAACTGTCCTATTTTGTGGATAAAACAGGTATTTGTGGGTGAAAAGGTCCTATTTGAAGGGGGAAACCTGGTATTTCTTGGAGAAGATGTGGTATATTTGGGAGAAATGTGGCATGTCAGGAAGAAACTGTCCTATTTTGGGGATGGAACAGGTATTTGTGGGTGAAAAGGTCCTACTTGAAGGGGGAATCCTGGTATTTCTTGGAGAAGATGTGATCTATTTGGGAGAAATGTGGCATTTCAGGAAGAAACTGTCCAATTTGGGGGCACAATGCTGGTATTTGTGGGTGAAAAGGTCCTATTTCAAGGGGGAAACCTGGTATTTCTTGGAGAAGATGTGATATATTTGGGAGAAATGTGGCATTTCTGGAAGAAAAAGTCCAATTTGGGGGTAGAAGGCTGGTATTTGTGGGAGAAAAGGTCCTATTTCAGGAGGAATCCTGGTATTTCTTGGAGAAGATGTGATATATTTGGGAGAAATGTGGCATTTCTGGAAGAAACTGTCCTATTTTGGGGATCAAAGAGGTATTTGTGGGTGAAAAGGTCCTCTTTGAAGGGGGAAACCTGGTATTTCTTGGAGAAGATGTGATCTATTTGGGAGAAATGTGGCATTTCTGCAAGAAACTGTCCTATTTTGGGGATAAAAGAGGTATTTGTGGGTGAAAAGGTCCTATTTGAAGGGGGAAACCTGGTATTTCTTGGAGAAGATGTGATATATTTGGGAGAAATGTGGCATGTCTGGAAGAAACTGTCCTATTTTGGGGATAAAAGAGGTATTTGTGGGTGAAAAGGTCCTATTTCAAGGGGGAAACCTGGTATTTCTTGGAGAAGATGTTCTATATTTGGGAGAAATGTGGCATGTCAGGAAGAAACTGTCCTATTTTGGGGATGAAAAAGGTATTTGTGGGTGAAAAGGTCCTATTTGAAGGGGGAAACCTGGTATTTCTTGGAGAAGATGTGATATATTTAGGAGAAATGTAGCATATCATGAATAAAATGTCCAATTTGGGGGGAGAAGGCAGGTATTTGTGGGTGACAAGGTCCTATTTGAAGGGGGAACCGTGGTATTTCTTGGAGAAGATGTGATCTATTTGGGAGAAATGTGGCATTTCTGGAAGAAACTGTCCTATTTTGGGGATAAAACAGGTATTTGTGGGTGAAAAGGTCCTATTTCAGGAGGAAACCTGGTATTTCTTGGAGAAGATATTATCTATTTGGGAGAAATGTGGCATGTCAGGAAGAAACTGTCGTATTTTGGGGATGAAACAGGTATTTGTGGGTGAAAAGGTCCTATTTGAAGGGGGAAACCTGGCATTTCTTGAAGAAGATGTGGTATATTTGGGAGAAATGTGGCATGTCAGGAAGAAACTGTCCTATTTTGGGAATGAAACAGGTATTTGTGGATGAAAAGGTCCTATTTCAAGGGGGAAACCTGGAATTTCTTGGAGAAGATGTGGTATATTTGGGAGAAATGTGGCATTTCTGGAAGAAACTGTCCTATTTTGGGGATCAAAAAGGTATTTGTGGGTGAAAAGGTCCTATTTCCAGGGGGAAAGCTGGTATTTCTTGAAGAAGATGTGGTATTTTTGGGAGAAATGTGGCATGTCCGAAAGAAACTGTCCTATTTTGGGGATAAAAGAGATATTTGTGGGTGAAGAGGTCCTATTTGAATGGGGAAACCTGGTATTTCTTGGAGAAGATGTGATCTATTTGGGAGAAATGTGGCATGTCAGGAAGAAACTGTTCAATTTGAAGGGAGAATGCTGGTATTTGTGGGTGAAAAGGTCCTATTTGAAGGGGGAAACCTGGTATTTCTTGGAGAAGATGTGATCTATTTGGGAGAAATGTGGCATTTCTGGAAGAAACTGTCCTATTTTGGGGATAAAAGAGGTATTTGTGGGTGAAAAGGTCCTCTTTGAAGGGGGAAACCTGGTATTTCTTGGAGAAGATGTGATATATTTGGGAGAAATGTGGCATGTCAGGAAGAAACTGTCCTATTTTGGGGATCAAAGAGGTATTTGTGGGTGAAAAGGTCCTATTTCAAGGGGGAAACCTGGTATTTCTTGGAGAAGATGTGATATATTTGGGAGAAATCTGGCATGTCTGGAAGAAACTGTCCTATTTTGGGGATCAAAGAGGTATTTGTGGGTGAAAAGGTCCTATTTGAAGGGGGAAACCTGGTATTTCTTGGAGGAGATGTGATATATTTGGGAGAAATCTGGCATGTCAGGAAGAAACTGTCCTATTTTGGGGATAAAACAGGTATTTGTGGGAGAAAAGGTCCTATTTCAAGGGGGAAACGTGGTATTTCTTGGAGAAGATGTGATATATTTGGGAGAAATGTGGCATTTCTGGAAGGAACTGTCCTATTTTGGGGATGGAACAGGTATTTGTGGGTGAAAAGGTCCTATTTGAAGGGGGAACCGTGGTATTTCTTGGAGAAGATGTGGTATATTTGGGAGAAATGTGGCATGTCAGGAAGAAACTGTCCTATTTTGGGGATAAAAGAGGTATTTTTGGGTGAAAAGGTCCTATTTCAAGGGGGAAACCTGGTATTTCTTGGAGAAGATGTGGTATATTTGGGAGAAATCTGGCATTTCTGGAAGAAAATGTCCTATCTGGGGGGAGAATGCTGGTATTTGCTCGAGAAATGCTCCTATTTCAGGAGGAATCCTGGTATTTCTTGGAGAAGATGTGATATATTTGGGAGAAATCTGGCATTTCTGGAAGAAACTGTCCTCTATTAAGGAAAAAAGAGGTATTTGTGGGACAAAAGGTCCTATTTGATGGGGGAAACGTGGTATTTCTTGGAGAAGATGTGATATATTTGGGCGAAATGTGGCATGTCTGGAAGAAACTGTCCTATTTTGGGGATAGAACAGGTATTTGTGGGTGAAAAGGTCCTATTTGAAGGGGGAATGCTGGTATCTCTTGGAGAAGATGTGCTATATTTGGGAGAAATGTGGCATTTCTGGAAGAAACTGTCCTATTTTGGGGATCAAAGAGGTATTTGTGGGTGAAAAGGTCCTCTTTGAAGGGGGAAACCTGGTATTTCTTGGAGAAGATGTGGTATATTTGGGAGAAATGTGGCATTTCTTGGAGAAACTGTCCTATTTTGGGGATAAAAGAGGTATTTGTGGGTGAAAAGGTCCTATTTGAAGGGGGAAAGCTGGTATTTCTTGGAGAAGATGTGATCTATTTGGGAGAAATATGGCATTTCCGGAAGAAACTGTCCTATTTTGGGGATAAAAGAGGTATTTGTGGGTGAAAAGGTCCTATTTCAGGAGGACTCCTGGTATTTCATGGAGAAGATGTGATCTATTTGGGAGAAATGTGGCATGTCAGGAAGAAACTGTCCTATTTTGGGGATAAAAGAGGTATTTGTGGGTGAAAAGGTCCTATTTGAAGGGGGAAACCTGGTATTTCTTGGAGTAGATGTGATATATTTGGGAGAAATGTGTCATGTCCGGAAGAAACTGTCCTCTTTTGGGGATAAAAGAGGTATTTGTGGGTGAAAAGGTCCTATTTGAAGGGGGAAAGCTGGTATTTCTTGGAGAAGATGTGCTATATTTGGGAGAAATCTGGCATTTCTGGAAGAAACTGTCCTATTTTGGGGATAGAACAGGTATTTGTGGGTGAAAAGGTCCTATTTGAAGGGGGAAACCTGGTATTTCTTGGAGAAGATGTGTTATATTTGGGAGAAATGTGGCATGTCTGGAAGAAACTGTCCTATTTCGGGGATAAAAGAGGTATTTGTGGGTGAAAAGGTCCTATTTGAAGGGGGAACCCTGGTATTTCTTGGAGAAGATGTGATATATTTGGGAGAAATGTGGCATTACTGGCAGACACAGTCCTATTTAGGGATCAAAGAGGTATTTGTGGGTGAAAAGGTCCTATTTGAAGGGGGAACCCTGGTATTTCTTGGAGAAGATGTGATCTATTTGGGAGAAATGTGGCATTTCTGGAAGAAAATGTCCTATCTGGGGGGAGAAGGCTGGTATTTGCTCGAGAAATGGTCCTATTTCAGGAGGAATCCTGGTATTTCTTGGAGAAGATGTGATATATTTGGGAGAAATGTGGCCTTTCTGCCAGAAAATGTCCTATTTGGGGGATAAAACAGGTATTTCTGGGCGAAAAGGTCCTATTTCAAGGGGGAAACGTGGTATTTCTTGGAGAAGATGTGGTATATTTGGGAGAAATGTGGCATTTCTGGAAGAAACTGTCCTATTTTGGGGATAGAACAGGTATTTGTGGGTGAAAAGGTCCTATTTGAAGGGGGAAAGCTGTTATTTCTTGGAGAAGATGTGGTATATTTGGGAGAAATGTGGCATGTCAGGAAGAAACTGTCCTATTTTGGGGATGAAACAGGTATTTGTGGGTGAAAAGGTCCTATTTGAAGGGGGAAACCTGGTATTTCTTGAAGAAGATGTGATATATTTGGGAGAAATGTGGCATTTCTGGAAGAAACTGTCCTATTTTGGGGATAAAAGAGGTATTTGTGGGTGAAAAGGTCCTATTTGAAGGGGGAACCCTGGTATTTCTTGGAGAAGATGTGATATATTTGGGAGAAATGTGGCATGTCAGGAAGAAACTGTCCCATTTTGGGGATAAAACAGGTATTTGTGGGAGAAAAGGTCCTATTTCAGGAGGAATCCTGGTATTTCTTGGAGAAGATGTGGTATATTTGGGAGAAATGTGGCATTTCTGGAAGAAACTGTCCTCTTTTGGGGATAAAAGAGGTATTTGTGGGTGAAAAGGTCCTATTTCAGGAGGACTCCTGGAATTTCATGGAGAAGATGTGATATATCTGGGAGAAATGTGGCATTTCTGGAAGAAACTGTGCTCTTTTGGGGATAAAACAGGTATTTGTGGGTGAAAAGGTCCTCTTTGAAGGGGGAACCGTGGTATTTCTTGGAGAAGATGTGATATATTTGGGAGAAATGAGGCATTTCTGGAAGAAACTGTCCTCTTTTGGGGATAAAAGAGGTATTTGTGGGTGAAAAGGTCCTATTTGAAGGGGGGAACCTGGTATTTCTTGGAGAAGATGTGATATATTTGGGAGAAATCTGGCATTTCTAGAAGAAAATGTCCTATCTGGGGGGAGAATGCTGGTATTTGCTCGAGAAATGGTCCTATTTCAGGAGGAATCCTGGTATTTCTTGGAGAAGATTTGATATATTTGGGAGAAATGTGGCATTTGTGCCAGAAAATGTCCTATTTGGGGGATAAAACAGGTATTTCTGGGTGAAAAGGTCCTATTTCAAGGTGGAAACGTGGTATTTCTTGGAGAAGATGTGATGTATTTGAGAGATATCAGGCATTTCTGGAAGAAACTGTCCTATTTTGGGGATAAAAGAGGTATTTGTGGGTGAAAAGGTCCTATTTCCTGGGGGAAACCTGGTATTTCTTGGAGAAGATGTGATCTATTTGGGAGAAATGTGGCATTTCAGGAAGAAACTGTCCAATTTGGGGGCACAATGCTGGTATTTGAGGGTGAAAAGGTCCTATTTCAAGGGGGAAACGTGGTATTTCTTGGAGAAGATGTGATATATTTGGGAGAAATGTGGCATGTCAGGAAGAAACTGTCCTATTTTGGGGATAAAAGAGCTATTTGTGGGTGAAAAGGTCCTATTTGAAGGGGGAAACCTGGTATTTCTTGGAGAAGATGTGCTATATTTGGGAGAAATGTGCCATTTCTGGAAGAAACTGTCCTCTTTTGGGGATCAAAGAGGTATTTGTGGGTGAAAAGGTCCTATTTCCAGGGGGAAAGCTGGTATTTCTTGGAGAAGATGTGATATATTTGGGAGAAATCTGGCATTTCTGGAAGAAACTGTCCTATTTTGGGGATGGAACAGGTATTTGTGGGTGAAAAGGTCCTCTTTGAAGCGGGAACCCTGGTATTTCTTGGAGAAGATGTCATATATTTGGGAGAAATGTGGCATTTCTGGAAGAAACTGTCCTATTTTGTGGATAGAACAGGTATTTGTGGGTGAAAAGGTCCTATTTGAAGGGGGAAACCTGGTATTTCTTGGAGAAGATGTGATTTATTTGGGAGAAATGTGGCATTTCTGGAAGAAACTGTCCTATTTTGGGGATAAAAGAGGTATTTGTGGGTGAAAAGGTCCTATTTCTAGGGGGAAAGCTGGTATTTCTTGGAGAAGATGTGATATATTTGTGAGAAATGTGGCATTTCTGGAAGAAAATGTCCTATCTGGGGGGAGAAGGCTGGTATTTGCTCGAGAAATGGTCCTATTTCAGGAAGAATCCTGGTATTTCTTGGAGAAGATGTGATATATTTGGGTGAAATGTGGCCTTTCTGCCAGAAACTGTCCTATTTTGGGGATAAAACAGGTATTTGTGGGTGAAAAGGTCCTATTTCAAGGTGGAATCGTGGTATTTCTTGGAGAAGATGTGATATATTTGGGAGAAATGTGGCATTTCTGGAAGAAACTGTCCTATTTGGGGGATAAAAGATGTATTTGTGGGTGAAAAGGTCCTATTTGAAGGCGGAAAGCTGGTATTTCTTGGAAAAGATGTGATATATTTGGGAGAAATGTGGCATGTCAGGAAGAAACTGTCCTCTTTTGGGGATAAAAGAGGTATTTGTGGGTGAAAAGGTCCTATTTGAAGGGGGAAACCTGGTATTTCTTGGAGAAGATGTGATATATTTGGGAGAAATGTGGCATTTCTGGAAGAAACTGTCCTATTTTGGGGATAAAAGAGGTATTTGTGGGTGAAAAGGTGCTATTTCCAGGGGGAAAGCTGGTATTTCTTGGAGAAGATGTGATATATTTAGGAGAAATGTGGCATATCATGAATAAAATGTCCAATTTGGGGGGAGAAGGCTGGTATTTGTGGGTGACAAGGTCCTATTTGAAGGGGGAAAGCTGGCATTTCTTGGAGAAGATGTGATATATTTGGGAGAAATGTGGCATTTCTGGACGAAACTGTGCTATTTTGGGGATAAAAGAGGTATTTGTGGGTGACAAGGTCCTATTTGAAGGGGGAAACCTGTTATTTCTTGGAGAAGATGTGATATATTTGGGAGAAATCTGGCCTTTCTGCAAGAAACTGTCCTATTTTGGGGATAAAACAGGTTTTTGTGGGAGAAAAGTTCCTATTTCCAGGGGCAAGGCTGGTATTTCTTGGAGAAGATGTGGTATATTTGGGAGAATTGTGGCATGTCAGGAAGAAACTGTCCTATTTTGGGGATCAAACATGTATTTGAGGGTGAAAAGGTCCTATTTCAGGAGGAATCTTGGTATTTTTTGGAGAAGATGTGATCTATTTGGGAGAAATGCGACATTTCTTGGAGAAACTGTCCTCTTTTGGGGATAAAAGAGGTATTTGTGGGTGAAAAGGTCCTATTTGAAGGGGGAACCCTGGTATTTCTTGGAGAAGATGTGATATATTTGGGAGAAATGTGGCATGTCAGGAAGGAACGGTCCAATTTGAAGGGAGAATGCTGGTATTTGTGTTTGAAAAGGTCCTATTTGAAGGGGGAAAGCTGGTATTTCTTGGAGAAGATGTGATATATTTGGGAGAAATGTGGCATTTCTGGAAGAAACTATCCTCATTTGGGGATAAAACACGTATTTGTGGGTGAAAAGTTCCTATTTGAAGGGGGAAACCTGGTATTTCTTGGAGAAGATGTGATATATTTGGGAGAAATGTGGCATTTCTGGCAGAAACTGTCCTCTTTTAGGGATAAAAGAGGTATTTGTGGGTGAAAAGGTCCTATTTCAGGAGGAATCCTGGTATTTCTTAGAGAAGATGTGCTATATTTGGGAGAAATGTGGCATTTCTGGAAGAAACTGTCCTATTTTGGGGATAAAACAGGTATCTGTGGGTGAAAAGGTGCTATTTCCAGGGGGAAACCTGGTATTTCTTGGAGAAGATGTGGTATATTTGGGAGAAATGTGGCATTTCTGGAAGAAACTGTCTTATTTTGGGGATAAAACAGGTATTTGTGGGTGAAAAGGTCCTATTTCCAGGGGGAAACGTGGTATTTCTTGGAGAAGATGTGGTATATTTGGGAGAAATGTGGCATTTCTGGAAGAAACTGTTCTATTTTGGGGATAAAACAGGTATTTGTGGGTGAAAAGTTCCTATTTGAAGGGGGAAACGTGGTATTTCTTGGAGAAGATGTGGTATATTTGGGAGAAATGTGGCATGTCAGGAAGAAACTCTCCTATTTTGGGGATAAAACAGGTATTTGTGGGAGAAAAGGTCCTATTTCAAGGGGGAAACGTCGTATTTCTTGGAGAAGATGTGGTATATTTGGGAGAAATGTGGCATTTTTGGAAGAAACTGTCCTATTTTGTGGATAAAAGAGGTATTTGTGGGTGAAAAGGTCCTATTTGAAGGGGGAAACCTGGTATTTCTTGGAGAAGATGTGGTATATTTGGGAGAAATGTGGCATGTCAGGAAGAAACTGTCCTATTTTGGGGATGGAACAGGTATTTGTGGGTGAAAAGGTCCAACTTGAAGGGGGAATCCTGGTATTTCTTGGAGAAGATGTGATCTATTTGGGAGAAATGTGGCATTTCTGGAAGAAACTGTCCAATTTGGGGGCACAATGCTGGTATTTGTGGGTGAAAAGGTCCTATTTCAAGGGGGAAACCTGGTATTTCTTGGAGAAGATGTGATATATTTGGGAGAAATGTGGCATTTCTGGAAGAAAAAGTCCAATTTGGGGGTAGAAGGCTGGTATTTGTGGGAGAAAAGGTCCTATTTCAGGAGGAATCCTGGTATTTCTTGGCGAAGATGTGATATATTTGGGAGAAATGTGGCATTTCTGGAAGAAACTGTCCTATTTTGGGGATAAAAGAGGTATTTGTGGGTGAAAAGGTCCTATTTGAAGGGGGAAACCTGGTATTTCTTGGAGAAGATGTGATCTATTTGGGAGAAATGTGGCATTTCTGGAAGAAACTGTCCTATTTTGGGGATAAAAGAGGTATTTGTGGGTGAAAAGGTCCTATTTGAAGGGGGAAACCTGGTATTTCTTGGAGAAGATGTGATATATTTGGGAGAAATGTGGCATGTCTGGAAGAAACTGTCCTATTTTGGGGATGAAAAAGGTATTTGTGGGTGAAAAGGTCCTATTTGAAGGGGGAAACCTGGTATTTCTTGGAGAAGATGTGATATATTTAGGAGAAATGTAGCATATCATGAATAAAATGTCCAATTTGGGGGGAGAAGGCAGGTATTTGTGGGTGACAAGGTCCTATTTGAAGGGGGAACCGTGGTATTTCTTGGAGAAGATGTGATCTATTTGGGAGAAATGTGGCATTTCTGGAAGAAACTGTCCTATTTTGGGGATAAAACAGGTATTTGTGGGTGAAAAGGTCCTATTTCAGGAGGAAACCTGGTATTTCTTGGAGAAGATATTATATATTTGGGAGAAATGTGGCATGTCAGGAAGAAACTGTCGTATTTTGGGGATGAAACAGGTATTTGTGGGTGAAAAGGTCCTATTTGAAGGGGGAAACCTGGCATTTCTTGAAGAAGATGTGGTATATTTGGGAGAAATGTGGCATGTCTGGAAGAAACTGTCCTATTTTGGGAATGAAACAGGTATTTGTGGATGAAAAGGTCCTATTTCAAGGGGGAAACCTGGAATTTCTTGGAGAAGATGTGGTATATTTGGGAGAAATGTGGCATTTCTGGAAGAAACTGTCCTATTTTGGGGATCAAAAAGGTATTTGTGGGTGAAAAGTTCCTATTTCCAGGGGGAAAGCTGGTATTTCTTGAAGAAGATGTGGTATTTTTGGGAGAAATGTGGCATGTCCGAAAGAAACTGTCCTATTTTGGGGATAAAAGAGATATTTGTGGGTGAAGAGGTCCTATTTGAATGGGGAAACCTGGTATTTCTTGGAGAAGATGTGATCTATTTGGGAGAAATGTGGCATGTCAGGAAGAAACTGTTCAATTTGAAGGGAGAATGCTGGTATTTGTGGGTGAAAAGGTCCTATTTGAAGGGGGAAACCTGGTATTTCTTGGAGAAGATGTGATCTATTTGGGAGAAATGTGGCATTTCTGGAAGAAACTGTCCTATTTTGGGGATAAAAGAGGTATTTGTGGGTGAAAAGGTCCTCTTTGAAGGGGGAAACCTGGTATTTCTTGGAGAAGATGTGATATATTTGGGAGAAATGTGGCATGTCAGGAAGAAACTGTCCTATTTTGGGGATCAAAGAGGTATTTGTGGGTGAAAAGGTCCTATTTCAAGGGGGAAACCTGGTATTTCTTGGAGAAGATGTGATATATTTGGGAGAAATCTGGCATGTCTGGAAGAAACTGTCCTATTTTGGGGATGGAACAGGTATTTGTGGGTGAAAAGGTCCTATTTGAAGGGGGAACCGTGGTATTTCTTGGAGAAGATGTGGTATATTTGGGAGAAATGTGGTATGTCAGGAAGAAACTGTCCTATTTTGGGGATAAAAGAGGTATTTTTGGGTGAAAAGGTCCTATTTCAAGGGGGAAACCTGGTATTTCTTGGAGAAGATGTGGTATATTTGGGAGAAATGTGGCATTTCTGGATGAAACTGTCCTATTTTGGGGATAAAAGAGGTATTTGTGGGTGAAAAGGTCCTATTTGAAGGGGGAAACGTGGTATTTCTTGGCGAAGATGTGATATATTTGGGAGAAATGTGGCATTTCTGGAAGAAACTGTCCTATTTTGGGGATTAAACAGGTATTTGTGTTTGAAAAGGTCCTATTTGAAGGGGGAAACCTGGTATTTCTTGGAGAAGATGTGATATATTTGGGAGAAATGTGGCATTTCTGGAAGAAACTGTCCTATTTTGGGGATAAAAGAGGTATTTGTGGGTGAAAAGGTCCTATTTGAAGGGGGAAACCTGGTATTTCTTGGAGAAGATGTTCTATATTTGGGAGAAATGTGGCATTTCTGGAAGAAACTGTCCTATTTCGGGGATAAAAGAGGTATTTGTGGGTGAAAAGGTCCTATTTCAAGGGGGAATCCTGGTATTTCTTGGAGAAGATGTGCTATATTTGGGAGAAATGTGGCATGTCAGGAAGAAACTGTCCTATTTTGGGGATAAAAGAGGTATTTGTGGGTGAAAAGGTCCTATTTGAAGGGGGAAAGCTGGTATTTCTTGGAGAAGATGTGATATATTTTGGAGAAATCTGGTATGTCTGGAAGAAACTGTCCTATTTTGGGGATAAAAGAGGTATTTGTGGGTGAAAAGTTCCTATTTCAGGAGGAAACCTGGTATTTCTTGGAGAAGATGTGATATATTTGGGAGAAATGTGGCATGTCTGGAAGAAACTGTCCTATTTTGGGGATGAAACAGGTATTTGTGGGTGAAAATGTCCTATTTGAAGGGGGAAACCTGGTATTTCTTGGAGAAGATGTGATATATTTGGGAGAAATGTGGCATTTCTGGCAGAAACTGTCCTATTTTGGGGATAAAAGAGGTATTTGTGGGTGAAAAGGTCCTCTTTGAAGGGGGAAACCTGGTATTTCTTGGAGAAGATGTGATATATTTGGGAGAAATGTGGCATTTCTGGAAGAAACTGTCCTATTTTGGGGATAGAACAGGTATTTGTGGGTGAAAAGGTCCTATTTTAAGGGGGAAACCTGGTATTTCTTGTAGAAGATGTGGTGAATTTGGGAGAAATTTGGCATTTCAGTAATAAAATGTCCTATTTGTGGGGAGAAGGTTGGTATTTGTGGGTGAAAAGGTCCTATTTGAAGGGGAAAGCTGGTATTTCTTGGAGAAGATGTGATCTATTTGGGAGAAATGTGGCATTTCTGGAAGAAAATGTCCAATTTGGGGAATAGAACAGGTATTTGTGGGTGAAAAGGTCCTATTTGAAGGGGGAAAGCTGGTATTTCTTGGAGAAGATGTGATCTATTTGGGAGAAATGTGGCATTTCTGGAAGAAACTGTCCTGTTTTGGGGATTAAACAGGTATTTGAGGGTGAAAAGGTCCTATTTGAAGGGGGAAACCTGGTATTTCTTGGAGAAGATGTGATATATTTTGGAGAAATGTGGCATTTCTGGAAGAAACTGTCCTCTTTTGGGGATAAAAGAGGTATTTGTGGGTGAAAAGGTCCTATTTGAAGGGGGAAACGTGGTATTTCTTGGCGAAGATGTGATATATTTGGGAGAAATGTGGCATTTCTGGAAGAAACTGTCCTATTTTGGGGATTAAACAGGTATTTGTGTTTGAAAAGGTCCTATTTGAAGGGGGAAACCTGGTATTTCTTGGAGAAGATGTGATATATTTGGGAGAAATGTGGCATTTCTGGAAGAAACTGTCCTATTTTGGGTATAAAAGAGGTATTTGTGGGTGAAAAGGTCCTATTTGAAGGGGGAAACCTGGTATTTCTTGGAGAAGATGTGATCTATTTGGGAGAAATCTGGCATTTCTTGAAGAAAATGTCCAATTTGTGGGGAGAATGCTGGTATTTGTGGGTGAAAAGGTCCTATTTGAAGGGGGAAACCTGGTATTTCTTGGATAAAGTGTCCTCTTTTTTGAGTTGAAATCGGGTATTCCTTGAAGAAAATGACCTATTTTGTGGGAGAAAAGTGGTATTTGTGGTAGAAAATGTCCCACGTTTGGAAACTATCTAGCATTTCTGGGAGAAAATGTCCTGATTTGGGGAGAAAGCAGGTATTTGTGGGAGAAAAAGAGGTATTTTGGGGGGTAAAGTTGGTATTTGTGGGAGAAAATGTACTGTTTTGGGGGATAAAAGAGGTATTTGTGGGAGAAAAGGTCCTATTTTGGGGGAGTAAGGTGGTATTTCTGGAAGAAAATGTCTCCTTTTTGGGATAAAACAGGTATTTGTGGGAGAAAATGTCTTATTTTTGGGATGAAACAGGTATTTGTGGGTGATTGGTTACTATTTCAGGGGAGAAAGCTGGTATTTGTGGGAGAAAATGTCCTGTTTTGGGGATAAAACAGGCATTTCTTGGAGAAGATGTTATATATTTGGGAGTAAACTGGCATTTCTGGAAGAAAAAGTCCAATTTGGGGGGAGAAAACTGGAATTTGTGGGAGAAAAGGTCCTATTTCGGGTGGGGAGCCTGTTATGTGTTGGAGAAAATGTCCCATGTTTGAGTTGAAATCGGGTATTCCCTGAACAGAACGATCTATTTTGAGGGAGAAATGTGGTATATCTGGTAGAAAATGTCCTACGTTTGGGAAACAATCTTGCATTTCTGGGAGAAAATGTTGTGATTTGGGGAGAAAGCAGGTATTTGTGGGAGAATTTAACATCTTTATAAATGACATCGATGACGGAATTGAGTGCACCCTCAGGAAGTTTGCTGACGACACCAAGCTGAGTGGTGCGGTCGACACGGTTGAAGGAAGGGATGCCATTCAGAGGGACTTGGAGAGGCTAGAATGGTGGGCCCGGGTGAACCTGATGCGGTTCAACACGGCAAAGTGCAGAGTTTTGCACTTGGGCCGGAGAAATCCCAGGCATCCCTACAGGCTGGAAGGAGCGGTCCTTGAGAGCAGCCGTGTGGAGAAGGACTTGGGGGTCCTGATAGATGAAAAACTGACTATGAGCCAGCAGTGTGCCCTTGTGGCTCGGAAGGCGAATGGTATCCTGGGCTCCATCAGCAGAGGGGTGGCCAGCAGGGACAGGGAGGTGATTGTTCCCCTCTCCTCTGCTCTTGTGAGGCCCCATCTGGAGTACTGTGTCCAGGTCTGGAGCCCCCAGTACAAGAAAGACAGGGAGCTGTTGGAGAGGGTCCAGAGGAGAGCCAGCAAAATGATCAGGGGATTGGAGCACCTCCCCTATGAGGACAGGCTGAAGGAGCTGGGCTTGTTCAGCCTGGAGAAAAGAAGGCTGCGGGGTGAGCTCATTGCAGCCTTTCAGTACCTCAAGGGAGCCTACAAAGAGGAGGGGAATCAACTCTTGGAAAGGGGAGATAACAGCAGGACAAGGGGAAATGGTTTGAAGTTGAGGGAAGGGAGATTGAGGTTGGACATCAGGGGGAACTTCTTTACAGAGAGAGTGGTGAGGTAGTGGAACAGGCTGGCCAGAGAGGTTGTGGATGCCCCGTCCCTGGAGGTGTTCAAGGCCAGATTGGATGAGGCCCTGGGCAGCCTGGTCTAGCACGAGGTGGGATGATTGGTGGCCCTGCGTGTGGCAGGGGGGTTGGAGATTCATGATCCTTGAGGTCCCTTCCAACCCTGGCAATTCTGTGATTCTGTGATTCTGTATTTTGGGGGAGAAAGGTGGTATTTGTGGGAGAAAATGTCCTGTTTGGGGGGATAAAAGAGGTATTTGTGGGAGAAAATGTCCTATTTTGGGGATACAAGAGGTATTTGTGGGTGAATGGGAACTATTTCAGGGGAGAAAGCTGGTATTTGTGGGAGAAAATGTCCGATTTGGGGGTAAGTAAGGTGGTATTTGTGGAAGAAGATGTGATATATTTGGGAGAAAAGAGGCATTTCTGGAAGAAAAAGTCCAATTTGGGGGGAGAAAGCTGGTATTTGTGGGAGAAAATGTGGTATTTTTGATTTGAAATCGGGTATTCCTTGAAGAAAATGACCTATTTTGGGGGAGAAAGCTGGTATATGTGGGAGAAAATGTCCTCTTTTTGATTTGAAATCGGATGTTCCTTGAAGAAAATGACCTATTTTGGGGGAGAAACCTGGTATTTCTGGGAGGAAATGTCCTACGTTTGGGAAACAATCTTGCATTTCTGGGAGAAAATGTCCTGAATTGGGGAGAAATCTGGTATTTGTGGGAGAAAAAGAGGTATTTTGGGGGAGAAAGGTGGTATTTGTGGGAGAAAATGTACTGTTTTGGGGGATAAAACAGGTATTTGTGGGAGAAAATGTCCTATTTTGGGGGAGTAAGGTGGTATTTGTGGGTGAAAATGTCCTGTTTCGGGGGATAAAACAGGTATTTGTGGGTGAATGAGTACTATTTCAGGGGAGAAAGCTGGTATTTGCGGGTGAAGGGGTACTATTTCAGGGGAGAAAGCTGGTATTTGTGGGAGAAAATGTCCGATTTGGGGGGAGTATGGTTTCCCCCTTGAAATAGGACCTTTTCACCCACAAATACCTGTTTTCCTTGCTTCCTGCCGTGTGTAACGGTCATTGCTGAGGAGTCCAGCTTCAGAGCAGGGCTGTTTTGTGAAGGCAGCACAAGCACGCTGCCGGCGCCTGGGGCTGGCAGCTTGTGGGCGGGCTGCTGAGGCAGCAGGGGCGGAGCTGGCTCTTATCTCTTGGCGTGACCTTGACTGCTCATTGGGGTATTAAAAGCAGCTCTTGGAGGGCAGAAGCTAGCTTCGGCCCACATCCCTTTCCAGGACATCAGCTCTCCTACTGACAGACCTCGAGAGCGCAGGTTCAAACATGGTCTCTACCAGGCGGCGGGCTTGCCCCAAGAGGACTGTGGCGACCCAGACAGAGGGCCTGCTGAGAAATGTAGCGGTTCAGGTCTCTGGCTGTAGGGAGTGCCTGAGCCTGCTGCTGCCGGGGGAGAATGGGAAGGATGCCACTTGTGCGAGGTGCGAGCAGGTGGAGGAGCTGCTCAGCCTGGTGGTGGAACTTAGAGAGGAGGTAGGGAGATTAAGAGCCATCAGAGAGTGCGAGCGGGAGATTGACTGGTGGTGTGACTCTCTGCGAGAAAGACGCAGAGATTGCAACCCCCAAACGGTAGTGGACCCTCTGCCTTGCCGCAGTCAAACTGAGAGAGCTAACCTGAGGGCGGAGGAGGAATGGCAGCAGGTTCCAGCTCGGCGATGCGGGCAACCCCCATCCCGACCTACCTCGGTTCCCCAGGTGCCTCTATGTAATAGGGTTGAAGCCCTGCAACTGGAGGGTGCGGTGGCTGAGGATGAAGTGGGAGAACTGCCTCCAAGTGTTCCCAAGGAGAGGCGTCCAGCTCCACGCTTCAAGACTGCCTCCTCCAGTAAAGAAAGGAGGGTGATAGTCGTAGGAGACTCCCTTCTAGGAGGAACTGAAGGCCCAATATGTCGGCCTGTCCCCACCCGTAGGGAGGTGTGCTGCCTCCCTGGGGCCCGGCTCAGGGATATTTCTAGGAAACTTCCTAGGTTGATCCGCTCCTCTGATTATTATCCCTTATTGATAGTTCAGGCTGGCAGTGATGAGGTCACTGATGGAAACCTGAGGACTATGAAAAATGACTTTAGGAGACTGGGGAGGTTAGTTGAAGGAGCAGGCGTACAGGTAGTATTTGCCTGTATTCCTACAGTGGCAGGGAAGGATGCTGAGACCACCAGAAAAACACACCTTATAAACGCGTGGCTGAAAGGCTGGTGCAAAAGCAAGAATTTGGGGTTCTTTGATCATGGGGCAGTCTACTCGGCAGCGGGCCTGGGGTCTGCTGATGGGTCTCACCTGTCTCGAAGGGGGAAACGGATCCTTGCCCAGGAGCTGGCAGGACTTGTGGAGAGGGCTTTAAACTAGATATGAAGAGGGTAGGGGATAAAACCAGGCCTGCTAGAGATGAGCCTGGGGGAGCGGCAATGGGATCAGGGATGAGGCGAGGGGCTCGGCTGAAGTGCGTCTACACCAATGCACGCAGCATGGGCAACAAAGAAGAAGAGTTGGAAGCCGTGGTGCGGCAGGCAAGCTATGACCTAGTCGCCATTACGGAAACATGGTGGGACTGCTCCCATGACTGGAGTGCTGCAATGGATGGCTCCAAGCTCTTCAGGAAGGATAGGCAAGGAAGAAGGGGTGGTGGTGTGGCTCTGTATGTTAGAGAGTGCTTTGATGTTACGGAGCTTGTGGCTGGGGATGATAAGGTTGAATCCCTATGGGTAAAGATCAGGGGAAGGGCTGACAAGGCAGACATATTGGTGGGCGTCTGCTATAGACCGCCGAACCAGGATGAAGAGACGGATGAGGTGTTCTATGAGCAGCTGGCAGAAGCTGCGAGGTCGCCGGCCCTTGTCCTCATGGGGGACTTCAACTTCCCTGACATATGCTGGGAATACAACGCAGCGCAGAAGAAGCAGTCTAGGAGGTTTCTGGAGTGTATGGAGGATAACTTTCTGATGCAGCTGGTGAGAGAGCCTACGAGAGGAGCTGCCCCGCTAGACCTGCTGTTCGCAAACAGAGAAGGTCTGGTGGAAGATGTGGTGGTCGGGGGCTGTCTTGGACAGAGTGACCATGAGATGGTAGAGTTCTCCATTCTTGGTGGAGCCAGGAGGAAGAACAGCCAAACTGTTACCTTGGACTTCCGGAGGGCGGACTTTGAATTGTTTAGAAGACTAGTAGGGGGAGTCCCCTGGGTTTCGGTCTTAGAGGGTCAAGGGGTCCAAGACAACTGGTTGCTCTTCAAGAAGAGCGTCTTACAGGCGCAGGAGCGGGCTGTCCCCCTGAGCTGCAAAAAGAGCCGGCGGGGAAGGAGACCGGCGTGGATGAATAGGGAACTATTCTTGAGGCTCCGGGAGAAAAAGAGAATCTACCTCCTGTGGAAGAAGGGACGGGCGACTCAGAAAGAGTACAGAGAAGTTGTTAAGGTGTGCAGGGAGAAAATCAGAAAGGCGAAAGCCCAGCTCGAACTCAACCTGGCCGCTGGGATAAAAAGAAACAAGAAATCCTTTTACAAATATATCAACAGTAAGAGGAGAACTAAGGAGAATCTCCACTCTTTACTGGATGAGGCTGGGAATGTGACTACTGAGGATAAGGAAAAGGCGGAGGTCCTGAACGCCTTCTTTACGTCTGTCTTTAAAGGTCAGGCCAGTTATCCTCAAGGCACTCCGCTTTTTGACCTGATAGTCTCGGCTGAGGAGCAGGCTAAACCATCCACGATTCAGGAGGAAACAGTCAGAGACCTGCTACTCCAACTGGACTGTCCCAAGTCCATGGGGCCGGATGAGATTCACCCGAGAGTGCTGAGGGAACTGGCGGAGGTGATAGCCGAGCCGCTTTCCATCATCTCTCAGCGCTCCTTGTTGACTGGTGAAGTACCAGAAGACTGGAAGCTTGCCAATGTGACTCCCATCTACAAGAAGGGCTGTAAGGAGGACCCGGGGAACTCCAGGCCTGTTAGCCTGACCTCGGTGCCGGGGAAGGTTATGGAGCAGATTGTCTTGAGGGAGATCACGCGGCAAGTGCGGGACAACCAGGGGATCAGGCCTAGCCAGCATGGGTTCACGAAGGGCAGGTCCTGCTTGACCAACCTGATCTCCTTCTATGATCTAGTGAGCCGCCTGGTGGATGAGGGAAAGGCTGTTGATGTAGTCTACCTAGACTTCAGCAAAGCCTTTGACACTGTCTCCCACAGTATTCTCCTGCAGAAGCTGGCAGTTTGTGGCTTGGACAGGTACACTCTTGGCTGGGTAAGGAACTGGCTGGAGGGCCGGGCCCAGAGAGTGGTGGTCAATGGAGCCAAATCCGGCTGGCGACCGGTCACGAGTGGGGTTCCCCAGGGGTCGGTGCTGGGGCCTGTCCTCTTCAAGATCTTTATTGATGACCTGGATGAGGGCATTGAGTGCACCCTCAGTAAGTTTGCAGATGACACCAAGCTGGCTGGAAGTGTCGATCTGCCTGGGGGTAGTGAGGCCCTACAGAGGGATCTGGACAGGCTGGAGAGCTGGGCTGAAGCCAATGGGATGAGGTTTAATAAGACCAAATGCCGGGTCCTACACTTTGGCCACGGCAACCCCAAGCAACGCTACAGGCTTGGGGCGGAGTGGCTGGAAGACTGTGTAGAGGAAATGGCCCTGGGGGTGTTGGTTGACGCTCGGCTAAACATGAGCCAGCAGTGTGCCCGGGTAGCCAAGAAGGCCAATGGCATCTTGGCTTGCATCAGAAGTAGTGTGACCAGCAGGAGCAGGGAAGTAATTGTCCCCCTGTACTCAGCTCTGGTGAGGCCGCACCTTGAGTACTGTGTCCAGTTCTGGGCCCCTCACTACAAGAAAGACATTGAGGCCCTGGAGCGTGTTCAAAGAAGGGCAACAAAACTGGAGAGGGGTCTGGAGCACAGGCCTTATGAGGAGCGGCTGAGGGAGCTGGGATTGTTCAGTCTGGAGAAGAGGAGGCTCAGGGGAGACCTTCTTGCTCTCTAGAACTACCGGAAGGGAGGTTGTAGCGAGCAGGGGGTCGGCCTCTTCTCTCGGGTAACTGGTGATAGGACTAGGGGGAATGGTTTCAAGCTGCGCCAGGGAAGATTCAGACTGGATATTAGGAAATACAACTTCTCTGAAAGGGTGGTCAGGCACTGGAATGGGTTGCCCAGGGAGGTGGTGGGGTCACCGACCCCGGAGCTGTTCAAGAAACGATTAGATGTTGTGTTGAGGGATATAGTTTAGCGAGAACCATGGGTGATAGGTGGATGGTTGGACTGGATGATCGTATAGGTCTTTTCCAACCTTAGTGATTCTGTGATTCTGTGATTCTGTGATTCTGTGATTCTGTGATTCTGTGATTCTGTGATTCTGTGATTATGAGATTCTGTGATACTGTGATTCTCTTCAACCACAAATACCTCTTTTATCCCCAAAAGAGGACAGTTTCTTCCAGAAATGCCACATTTCTCCCAAATATACCACATCTTCTCCAAGAAATACCAGGATTCCTCCGGAAATAGGACCTTTTCTCCCACAAATACCAGCCTTCTCCCCCATATTTGAATTTTTCTTCAAGAAAGGCCAGATTTCTCCCAATTATATCACATCTTCTCCAAGAAATACCAGCTTTCCCCCTTCAAATAGGACCTTTTCACCCACTAATACCTCTTTTATCCCCAAAATAGGACAGTTTCTTCCTGACATGACACATTCCTCCGAAATATATCATATCTCCTCCAAGAAATACCAGCTTTCCCCCTTCAAATAGGACCTTTTCACCCACAAATACCTGTTTTATCCCCAAAATAGGACAGTTTCTTCCAGAAATGCCACATTTCTCCCAAATATACCACATCTTCTCCAAGAAATACCACGGTTCCGCCTTCAAATAGGACCTTTTCACCCACAAATAACTGTTTGATCCCCAAAATAGGACCGTTTCTTCCTGACATGCCACATTTCTCCCAAATATATCACATCTTCTCCAAGAAATACCAGCTTTCCCCCTTCAAATAGGACCTTTTCACCCACAAATACCTGTTCCATCCCCAAAATAGGACAGTTTCTTCCTGAAATGCCACATTTTTCCAAAATATATCACATCTCCTCCAAGAAATACCAGCTTTCCCCCTTCAAATAGGACCTTTTCACCCACAAATACCTCTTTTATCCCCAAAAGACGACAGTTTCTTCCTGACATGCCACATTTCTCCCAAGTATAGAACATCTTCTCCAAGAAATACCAGGTTTCCCCCTTCAAATAGGACCTTTTCACCCACAAATACCTCTTTTATCCCCAAAATAGGACAGTTTCTTCCAGAAATGCCACATTTCTCCCAAATATATCACATCTTCTCCAAGAAATACCACCTTTCCCCCTTGAAATAGGAACTTTTCACCCACAAATAATGTTCTATCCCCAAAATAGGACAGTTTCTTCCAGAAATGCCTGATATCTCCCAAATACATCACATCTTCTCCAAGAAATACCACCTTTTCCCCTTCAAATAGGACCTTTTCACCCACAAATACCTCTTTTATCCCCAAAATAGGACAGTTTCTTCCAGACATGCCACATTTCTCCCAAATATACCACATCTTCTCCAAGAAATACCAGGTTTCCCTCTGGAAATAGGACCTTTTCACCCACAAATACCTGTTTTATCCCCAAAAGAGCACAGTTTCTTCCAGAAATGCCTCATTTCTCCCAAATATATCACATCTTCTCCAAGAAATACCAGGATTCCTCCTGAAATAGGAAATTTTCTCCCACAAATATCAGCCTTCTCCCCCAATATTTGAATTTTTCTTCCAGAAAGGCCAGATTTCTCCCAAATATATCACATCTTCTCCAAGAAATACCAGGGTTCCCCCTTCAAATAGGACCTTTTCACCCACTAATACCTCTTTTATCCCCAAAATAGGACAGTTTCTTCCAGAAATGCCACATTTCTCCCAAATATACCATATCTCCTCCAAGAAATACCAGCTTTCCCCCTTCAAATAGGACCTTTTCACCCACAAATACCTCTTTTATCCCCAAAATAGGACAGTTTCTTCCTGACATGGCAGATTTCTCCCAAATATATCACATCTTCTCCAAGAAATACCAGCTTTCCCCCTTCAAATAGGACCTTTTCTCCCACAAATACCTGTTTGATCCCCAAAATAGGACAGTTTCTTCCTGACTTGCCAGATTTCTCCCAAATATATCACAGCTTCTCCAAGAAATACCCGGTTTCCCCCTTCAAATAGGACCTTTTCACCCACAAATACCTGTTTGATCCCCAAAATAGGACAGTTTCTTCCTGACATGCTATATTTCTCCCAAATATACCACATCTTCTCCAAGAAATACCAGGATTCATCCTGAAATAGGAACTTTTCTATCACAAATACCAACCTTCTCCCCCCAAATTTGACTTTTTCTTCCAGAAATGCCACATTTCTCCCAAATATAGCTCATCTTCTCCAAGAAATACCAGCTTTTCTAATGGAAATAGGAACTTTTCACCCACAAATACCTGTTTTATCCCCAAAAGAGGACTGTTTCTTCCAGAAAGGCCAGATTTCTCCCAAATATATCACAGCTTCTCCAAGAAATACCAGGTTTCCCCCTTCAAATAGGACCTTTTCACCCACAAATACCTCTTTGATCCCCAAAATAGGACAGTTTCTGCCAGAAATGCCACATTTCTCCAAAATATATCACATCTCCTCCAAGAAATACCAGCTTTCCCCCTTCAAATAGGACCTTTTTTCCCAGAAATACCTGTTTGATCCCCAAAATAGGACAGTTTCTTCCAGACATGCCACATTTCTCCCAAGTATATCACATCTCCTCCAAGAAATACCAGGTTTCCCCCTTCAAATAGGACCTTTTCACGCACAAATACCTGTTAGATCCCCAAAATAGGACGTTTTCTTCCAGAAATGCCAGATTTCTCCCAAATATATCACATCTTCTCCAAGAAATACCAGCTTTCCCCCTGGAAATAGGACCTTTTCACCCTCAAATACCTCTTTTATCCCCAAAAGAGGACAGTTTCTTCCAGACATGCCAGATTTCTCCCAAATATATCACATCTTCTCCAAGAAATACCAGGTTCCACCTTCAAATAGGACCTTTTCACCCACAAATACCTCTTTTATCCCCCAAAATAGAACAGTTTCTTCCTGACATGCCACATTTCTCCCAAATATACCATATCTCCTCCAAGAAATACCAGCTTTCCCCCTTCAAATAGGACCTTTTCACCCACAAATACCTCTTTTATCCCCAAAAGAGGA
This sequence comes from Lophura swinhoii, assembly GCA_030408155.1. Taxonomy (NCBI): domain Eukaryota; kingdom Metazoa; phylum Chordata; class Aves; order Galliformes; family Phasianidae; genus Lophura; species Lophura swinhoii. The sequence continues at coordinate 125,998 of CM059474.1, forward strand.
CAGTTTCTTAAAGAAATGCCAGATTTCTCCCAAATATATCACATCTTCTCCAAGAAATACCACATTTTCCCCTTCAAATAGGACCTTTTCTCCCACAAATACCTGTTTGATCCCCAAAAGAGGACAGTTTCTTCCAGAAATGCCACATTTCTCCCAAATATATCACATCTTCTCCAAGAAATACCAGGTTTCCCCCTTCAAATAGGACCTTTTCACCCACAAATACCTCTTTTATCCCCAAAAGAGGACAGTTTCTTCCAGAAATGCCACATTTCTCCCAAATATACCACATCTTCTCCAAGAAATACCAGGATTCCTCCTGAAATAGGACCTTTTCACCCACAAATACCAGCCTTCTCCCCCATATTTGAATTTTTCTTCAAGAAAGGCCAGATTTCTCCCAAATATATCACATCTTCTCCAAGAAATACCATGTTTCCCCCTTCAAATAGGACCTTTTCACCCACAAATACCTCTTTTATCCCCAAAATAGGACAGTTTCTTCCAGAAATGCCACATTTCTCCCAAATATATCACAGCTTCTCCAAGAAATACCAGGATTCCCCCTTCAAATAGGACCTTTTCACCCACAAATACCTGTTTCATCCCCAAAATAGGACATTTTCTTCCAGAAATGCCAGATTTCTCCGAAATATACCACATCTTCTCCAAGAAATACCAGGATTCCGCCTTCAAATAGGAACTTTTCTCCCACAAGTACCAGCCTTCTCCCCCCAAAATAGGACAGTTTCTTCCAGAAATGCCACATTTCTCCCAAATAGATCACATCTTCTCCAAGAAATACAAGCTTTCCCCCTTCAAATAGGACCTTTTCACCCACAAATACCTCTTTTATCCCCAAAAGAGGACAGTTTCTTCCTGAAATGCCACATTTCTCCAAAATATATCACATCTCCTCCATGAAATACCAGGATTCCCCCTTCAAATAGGACCATTTCACCCACAAATACCTGTTTTATCCCTCAAATTGGAAATTTTCTTCCAGAAATTCCGGATTTCTCCCAAGTATAGAACATCTTCTCCAAGAAATACCAGGTTTCCCCCTGGAAATAGGACCTTTTCACCCACAAATACCTCTTTTATCCCCAAAATAGGACAGTTTCTTCCAGAAATGCCACATTTCTCCCAAATATATCACATCTTCTCCAAGAAATACCACCTTTCCCCCTTCAAATAGGAACTTTTCACCCTCAAATACCTGTTTGATCCCCAAAATAGGACAGTTTCTTCCAGAAATGCCTGATTTCTCCCAAATACATCACATCTTCTCCAAGAAATACCACCTTTCCCCCTTCAAATAGGACCTTTTCACCCACAAATACCTCTTTTATCCCCCAAAATAGAACAGTTTCTTCCTGACATGCCACATTTCTCCCAAATATAACATATCTCCTCCAAGAAATACCAGCTTTCCCTCTGGAAATAGGACCTTTTCACCCACAAATACCTGTTTTATCCCCAAAAGAGCACAGTTTCTTCCAGAAATGCCACATTTCTCCCAAATATACCACATCTCCTCCAAGAAATACCAGGATTCCTCCTGAAATAGGAAATTTTCTCCCACAAATATCAGCCTTCTCCCCCCATATTTGAATTTTTCTTCCAGAAAGGCCAGATTTCTCCCAAATATATCACATCTTCTCCAAGAAATACCAGGGTTCCCCCTTCAAATAGGACCTTTTCACCCACAAATACCTCTTTTATCCCCAAAATACGACAGTTTCTTCCTGACATGCCACATTTCTCCCAAATATACCATATCTCCTCCAAGAAATACCAACTTTCCCCCTTCAAATAGGACCTTTTCACCCACAAATACCTCTTTTATCCCCAAAATAGGACATTTTCTTCCTGACATGGCAGATTTCTCCCAAATATATCACATCTTCTCCAAGAAATACCAGCTTTCCCCCTTCAAATAGGACCTTTTCTCCCACAAATACCTGTTTGATCCCCAAAATAGGACAGTTTCTTCCAGACATGCCACATTTCTCCCAAATATATCACAGTTTCTCCAAGAAATACCAGGTTTCCCCCTTCAAATAGGACCTTTTCTCACACAAATACCTGTTTGATCGCCAAAATAGGACAGTTTCTTCCTGACATGCCCGATTTCTCCGAAATACACCACATCTTCTCCAAGAAATACCAGGATTCATCCTGAAATAGGAACGTTTCTATCACAAATACCAACCTTCTCCCCACAAATCTGACTTTTTCTGCCAGAAATGCCACTTTTCTCCCAAATATAGCTCATCTTCTCCAAGAAATACCAGCTTTCCCCCTTCAAATAGGACCTTTTCACCCACAAATACCTCTTTTATCCCCAAAAGAGGACTGTTTCTTCCAGAAAGGCCACATTTCTCCCAAGTATATCACATCTCCTCCAAGAAATACCACGTTTCCCCCTTCAAATAGGACCTTTTCACCCACAAATACCTCTTTGATCCCCAAAATAGGACAGTTTCTTCCAGAAATACCTGATTTCTCCCAAATATATCACATCTTCTCCAAGAAATACCAGGTTTCCCCCTTCAAATAGGACCATTTCACCCACAAATACCTGTTTTATCCCTCAAATTGGAAATTTTCTTCCAGAAATTCCAGATTTCTCCCAAATATAGAACATCTTCTCCAAGAAATACCAGGATTCCCCCTTCAAATAGGACCTTTTCACCCTGTAATACCTGTTTTATACCCAAAATAGGACAGTTTCTTAAAGAAATGCCACATTTCTCCCAAATATATCACATCTTCTCCAAGAAATACCAGGTTTCCCCCTTCAAATAGGACCTTTTCTCCCACAAATACCTCTTTGATCCCCAAAATAGGACAGTTTCTTCCAGACATGCCACATTTCTCCCAAATATACCATATCTCCTCCAAGAAATACCACCTTTCCCCCTTCAAATAGGACCTTTTCACCCACAAATACCTCTTTTATCCCCAAAAGAGGACTGTTTCTTCCAGATAGGCCAAATTTCTCCCAAGTATATCACATCTCCTCCAAGAAATACCACGTTTCCCCCTTCAAATAGGACCGTTTCACCCACAAATACCTCTTTTATCCCCAAAATAGGACAGTTTCTTCCTGAAATGCCACATTTCTCCCAAATATATCACATCTTCTCCAAGAAATACCAGGTTTCCCCCTTCAAATAGGACCATTTCACCCACAAATACCTGTTTTATCCCTCAAATTGGAAATCTTCTTCCAGAAATTCCAGATTTCTCCCAAATATAGAACATCTTTTCCAAGAAATACCAGGATTCCCCCTTCAAATAGGACCTTTTCACCCTGTAATACCTGTTTTATACCCAAAATAGGACAGTTTCTTAAAGAAATGCCAGATTTCTCCCAAATATATCACATCTTCTCCAAGAAGTACAAGGTTTCCCCCTTCAAATAGGACCTTTTCTCCCACAAATACCTGTTTGATCCCCAAAAGAGCACAGTTTCTTCCAGAAATGCCACATTTCTCCCAAATATACCACATCTTCTCCAAGAAATACCAGGATTCCTCCTGAAATAGGAACTTTTCTCCCACAAATATCAGCCTTGTCCCCCCATATTTGAATTTTTCTTCCAGAAAGTCCAGATTTCTCCCAAATATATCACATCTTCTCCAAGAAATACCAGCTTTCCCCCTTCAAATAGGACCTTTTCACCCACAAATACCTCTTTTATCCCCAAAAGAGGACAGTTTCTTCCAGACATGCCACATTTCTCCCAAATATACCATATCTCCTCCAAGAAATACCAGCTTTCCCCCTTCAAATAGGACCTTTTCACCCACAAATACCTCTTTTATCCCCAAAATAGGACAGTTTATTCCAGAAATGCCACATTTCTCCCAAATATATCACATCTTCTCCAAGAAATACCAGCTTTCCCCCTTCAAAAAGGACATTTTCACCCACAAATACCTCTTTTATCCCCAAAAGAGGACAGTTTCTTCCAGATATGTCGCATTTCTCCCAAATATACCACATCTTCTCCAAGAAATACCAGGATTCATCCTGAAATAGAAACTTTTCTATCACAAATTCCAACCTTCTTCCCCCAAATTTGACTTTTTCTTCCAGAAATGCCACATTTCTCCCAAATATAGAACATCTTCTCCAAGAAATACCAGCTTTCCCCCTGGAAGTAGCACATTTTCTCCCACAAATTCCTGATTTATCCCAAAAGAGGACAGTTTCTTCCAGAAATGCCACATTTCTCCCAAATATAGAACATCTTCTCCAAGAAATACCTGGTTTCCCCCTTCAAATAGGACCATTTCCCCCACAAATACCTGTTTTATCCCTCAAATTGGAAATTTTCTTCCAGAAATTCCAGATTTCTCCCAAATATAGAACATCTTCTCCAAGAAATACCAGGATTCCCCCTTCAAATAGGACCTTTTCACCCACAAATACCTCTTTTATCCCCAAAAGAGGACAGTTTCTTAAAGAAATGCCAGATTTCTCCCAAATATATCACATCTTCTCCAAGAAATACCACATTTTCCCCTTCAAATAGGACCTTTTCTCCCACAAATACCTGTTTGATCCCCAAAAGAGGACAGTTTCTTCCAGAAATGCCACATTTCTCCCAAATATATCACATCTTCTCCAAGAAATACCAGGTTTCCCCCTTCAAATAGGACCTTTTCACCCACAAATACCTCTTTTATCCCCAAAAGAGGACAGTTTCTTCCAGAAATGCCACATTTCTCCCAAATATACCACATCTTCTCCAAGAAATACCAGGATTCCTCCTGAAATAGGACCTTTTCACCCACAAATACCAGCCTTCTCCCCCATATTTGAATTTTTCTTCAAGAAAGGCCAGATTTCTCCCAAATATATCACATCTTCTCCAAGAAATACCATGTTTCCCCCTTCAAATAGGACCTTTTCACCCACAAATACCTCTTTTATCCCCAAAATAGGACAGTTTCTTCCAGAAATGCCACATTTCTCCCAAATATATCACAGCTTCTCCAAGAAATACCAGGATTCCCCCTTCAAATAGGACCTTTTCACCCACAAATACCTGTTTCATCCCCAAAATAGGACATTTTCTTCCAGAAATGCCAGATTTCTCCGAAATATACCACATCTTCTCCAAGAAATACCAGGATTCCGCCTTCAAATAGGAACTTTTCTCCCACAAGTACCAGCCTTCTCCCCCCAAAATAGGACAGTTTCTTCCAGAAATGCCACATTTCTCCCAAATAGATCACATCTTCTCCAAGAAATACAAGCTTTCCCCCTTCAAATAGGACCTTTTCACCCACAAATACCTCTTTTATCCCCAAAAGAGGACAGTTTCTTCCTGAAATGCCACATTTCTCCAAAATATATCACATCTCCTCCATGAAATACCAGGATTCCCCCTTCAAATAGGACCATTTCACCCACAAATACCTGTTTTATCCCTCAAATTGGAAATTTTCTTCCAGAAATTCCGGATTTCTCCCAAGTATAGAACATCTTCTCCAAGAAATACCAGGTTTCCCCCTGGAAATAGGACCTTTTCACCCACAAATACCTCTTTTATCCCCAAAATAGGACAGTTTCTTCCAGAAATGCCACATTTCTCCCAAATATATCACATCTTCTCCAAGAAATACCACCTTTCCCCCTTCAAATAGGAACTTTTCACCCTCAAATACCTGTTTGATCCCCAAAATAGGACAGTTTCTTCCAGAAATGCCTGATTTCTCCCAAATACATCACATCTTCTCCAAGAAATACCACCTTTCCCCCTTCAAATAGGACCTTTTCACCCACAAATACCTCTTTTATCCCCCAAAATAGAACAGTTTCTTCCTGACATGCCACATTTCTCCCAAATATAACATATCTCCTCCAAGAAATACCAGCTTTCCCTCTGGAAATAGGACCTTTTCACCCACAAATACCTGTTTTATCCCCAAAAGAGCACAGTTTCTTCCAGAAATGCCACATTTCTCCCAAATATACCACATCTCCTCCAAGAAATACCAGGATTCCTCCTGAAATAGGAAATTTTCTCCCACAAATATCAGCCTTCTCCCCCCATATTTGAATTTTTCTTCCAGAAAGGCCAGATTTCTCCCAAATATATCACATCTTCTCCAAGAAATACCAGGGTTCCCCCTTGAAATAGGACCTTTTCACCCACAAATACCTCTTTTATCCCCAAAATACGACAGTTTCTTCCTGACATGCCACATTTCTCCCAAATATACCATATCTCCTCCAAGAAATACCAGCTTTCCCCCTTCAAATAGGACCTTTTCACCCACAAATACCTCTTTTATCCCCAAAATAGGACATTTTCTTCCTGACATGGCAGATTTCTCCCAAATATATCACATCTTCTCCAAGAAATACCAGCTTTCCCCCTTCAAATAGGACCTTTTCTCCCACAAATACCTGTTTGATCCCCAAAATAGGACAGTTTCTTCCAGACATGCCACATTTCTCCCAAATATATCACAGTTTCTCCAAGAAATACCAGGTTTCCCCCTTCAAATAGGACCTTTTCTCACACAAATACCTGTTTGATCGCCAAAATAGGACAGTTTCTTCCTGACATGCCCGATTTCTCCGAAATACACCACATCTTCTCCAAGAAATACCAGGATTCATCCTGAAATAGGAACGTTTCTATCTCAAATACCAACCTTCTCCCCACAAATCTGACTTTTTCTGCCAGAAATGCCACTTTTCTCCCAAATATAGCTCATCTTCTCCAAGAAATACCAGCTTTCCCCCTTCAAATAGGACCTTTTCACCCACAAATACCTCTTTTATCCCCAAAAGAGGACTGTTTCTTCCAGAAAGGCCACATTTCTCCCAAGTATATCACATCTCCTCCAAGAAATACCACGTTTCCCCCTTCAAATAGGACCTTTTCACCCACAAATACCTCTTTGATCCCCAAAATAGGACAGTTTCTTCCAGAAATACCTGATTTCTCCCAAATATATCACATCTTCTCCAAGAAATACCAGGTTTCCCCCTTCAAATAGGACCATTTCACCCACAAATACCTGTTTTATCCCTCAAATTGGAAATTTTCTTCCAGAAATTCCAGATTTCTCCCAAATATAGAACATCTTCTCCAAGAAATACCAGGATTCCCCCTTCAAATAGGACCTTTTCACCCTGTAATACCTGTTTTATACCCAAAATAGGACAGTTTCTTAAAGAAATGCCACATTTCTCCCAAATATATCACATCTTCTCCAAGAAATACCAGGTTTCCCCCTTCAAATAGGACCTTTTCTCCCACAAATACCTCTTTGATCCCCAAAATAGGACAGTTTCTTCCAGACATGCCACATTTCTCCCAAATATACCATATCTCCTCCAAGAAATACCACCTTTCCCCCTTCAAATAGGACCTTTTCACCCACAAATACCTCTTTTATCCCCAAAAGAGGACTGTTTCTTCCAGATAGGCCAAATTTCTCCCAAGTATATCACATCTCCTCCAAGAAATACCACGTTTCCCCCTTCAAATAGGACCGTTTCACCCACAAATACCTCTTTTATCCCCAAAATAGGACAGTTTCTTCCTGAAATGCCACATTTCTCCCAAATATATCACATCTTCTCCAAGAAATACCAGGTTTCCCCCTTCAAATAGGACCATTTCACCCACAAATACCTGTTTTATCCCTCAAATTGGAAATCTTCTTCCAGAAATTCCAGATTTCTCCCAAATATAGAACATCTTTTCCAAGAAATACCAGGATTCCCCCTTCAAATAGGACCTTTTCACCCTGTAATACCTGTTTTATACCCAAAATAGGACAGTTTCTTAAAGAAATGCCAGATTTCTCCCAAATATATCACATCTTCTCCAAGAAGTACAAGGTTTCCCCCTTCAAATAGGACCTTTTCTCCCACAAATACCTGTTTGATCCCCAAAAGAGCACAGTTTCTTCCAGAAATGCCACATTTCTCCCAAATATACCACATCTTCTCCAAGAAATACCAGGATTCCTCCTGAAATAGGAACTTTTCTCCCACAAATATCAGCCTTGTCCCCCCATATTTGAATTTTTCTTCCAGAAAGTCCAGATTTCTCCCAAATATATCACATCTTCTCCAAGAAATACCAGCTTTCCCCCTTCAAATAGGACCTTTTCACCCACAAATACCTCTTTTATCCCCAAAAGAGGACAGTTTCTTCCAGACATGCCACATTTCTCCCAAATATACCATATCTCCTCCAAGAAATACCAGCTTTCCCCCTTCAAATAGGACCTTTTCACCCACAAATACCTCTTTTATCCCCAAAATAGGACAGTTTATTCCAGAAATGCCACATTTCTCCCAAATATATCACATCTTCTCCAAGAAATACCAGCTTTCCCCCTTCAAAAAGGACATTTTCACCCACAAATACCTCTTTTATCCCCAAAAGAGGACAGTTTCTTCCAGATATGTCGCATTTCTCCCAAATAGATCACATCTTCTCCAAGAAATACCAGGATTCCCCCTTCAAATAGGACCTTTTCACCCACAAATACCTCTTTTATCCCCAAAATAGGACAGTTTCTTCCTGACATGCCACATTTCTCCCAAATATACCACATCTTCTCCAAGAAATACCAAGATTCATCCTGAAATAGGAACTTTTCTATCACAAATACCAACCTTCTCCCCCCAAATTTGACTTTTTCTGCCAGAAATGCCACATTTCTCCCAAATATATCACATCTTCTCCAAGAAATACCAGCTTTTCTCCTGGAAATAGGACCTTTTCACCCACAAATACCTGTTTTATCCCCAAAAGAGGACTGTTTCTTACAGAAAGGCCACATTTCTCCCAAGTATATCACATCTCCTCCAAGAAATACCACGTTTCCCCCTTCAAATAGGAACTTTTCACCCACAAATACCTCTTTGATCCCCAAAATAGGACAGTTTCTTCCAGAAATACCAGATTTCTCCCAAATATATCACATCTTCTCCAAGAAATACCAGGTTTGCCCCTGGAAATAGGACCTTTTCACCCACAAATACCTCTTTGATCCCCAAAATAGGACAGTTTCTTCCAGACATGCCAGATTTCTCCCAAATATATCACATCTTCTCCAAGAAATACCAGCTTTCCCCCTTCAAATAGGACCTTTTCTCCCACAAATACCTGTTTGATCCCCAAAATAGGACGTTTTCTTCGAGAAATGCCAGATTTCTCCCAAATATAGAACATCTTCTCCAAGAAATACCAGCTTTCCCCCTTCAAATAGGACCTTTTCACCCTCAAATACCTCTTTTATCCCCAAAAGAGAACAGTTTCTTCCAGACATGCCAGATTTCTCCCAAATATATCACATCTTCTCCGAGAAATACCAGGATTCCTCCTGAAATAGGACCTTTTCACCCACAAATACCTGTTTTATCCCCAAAATAGGACAGTTTCTTCCAGAAATGCCACATTTCTCCCAAATATACCACATCTTCTCCAAGAAATACCACGTTTCCCCCTGGAAATAGGACCTTTTCTCACACATATACCTGTTTCATCCCCAAAATAGGACAGTTTCTTCCAGAAATGCCCCATTTCTCCCTAATATACCATATCTCCTCCAAGAAATACCAGGTTTCCCCCTTCAAATAGGACCTTTTCACCCACAAATACCTCTTTTATCCCCAAAAGACGACAGTTTCTTCCTGACATGCCACATTTCTCCCAAATAGATAACATCTTCTCCAAGAAATACCAGGTTTCCCCCTTCAAATAGGACCTTTTCACCCACAAATACCTCTTTTATCCCCAAAATAGGACAGTTTCTTCCAGAAATACCAGATTTCTCCCAAATATATCACATCTTCTCCAAGAAATACCAGCTTTCCCCCTTCAAATAGGACCTTTTCACCCACAAATACCTGTTTGACCCCCAAAATAGGACAGTTTCTTCCAGGCATGCCAGATTTCTCCCAAATATACCACATCTTCTCCAAGAAATACCAGGATTCATCCTGAAATAGAAACTTTTCTATCACAAATACCAACCTTCTTCCCCCAAATTTGACTTTTTCTTCCAGAAATGCCACATTTCTCCCAAATATAGCACATCTTCTCCAAGAAATACCAGGTTTCCCCCTTGAAATAGTGCCTTTTCACCCACAAATACCTCTTTTATCCCCAAAAGAGGACAGTTTCTGCCAGAAATGCCACATTTCGCCAAATATATACCATCTTCTCCAAGAAATACCAGGTTTCCCCCTTCAAATAGGACCTTTTCTCCCACAAATACCTCTTTTATCCCCAAAAGAGGACAGTTTGTTCCAGACATGCCACATTTCTCCCAAATATATCACATCTTCTCCAAGAAATACCAGGGTTCCCCCTTCAAATAGGACCTTTTCACCCACTAATACCTCTTTTATCCCCAAAATAGGACAGTTTCTTCCTGACATGGCAGATTTCTCCCAAATAGATCACATCTTCTCCATGAAATACCACGTTTCCCCCTTCAAATAGGACCTTTTCACCCACAAATAACAGTTTGATCCCCAAAATAGGACCGTTTCTTCCTGACATGCCACATTTCTCCCAAATATATCACATCTTCTCCAAGAAATACCAGGTTTCCCCCTTCAAATAGGACCTTTTCACCCACAAATACCTGTTTCATCCCCAAAATAGGACAGTTTCTTCCTGACATGCCAGATTTCGCCGAAATATACCACATCTTCTCCAAGAAATACCAGGTTTCCGCCTTCAAATAGGAACTTTTCTCCCACAAGTACCAGCCTTCTCCCCCCAAAATAGGACAGTTTCTTCCAGAAATGCCAGATTTCTCCCAAATATATCACATCTTCTCCAAGAAATACCAGGTTTCCCCCTTCAAATAGGACCTTTTCACCCACAAATACCTCTTCTATCCCTCAAATTGGTCAGTTTCTTCCTGAAATGCCACATTTCTCCAAAATATATCACATCTCCTCCAAGAAATAAAAGCTTTCCCCCTTCAAATAGGACCATTTCACCCACAAATACCTGTTTTATCCCTCAAATTGGAAATTTTCTTCCAGAAATTCCAGATTTCTCCCAAGTATAGAACATCTTCTCCAAGAAGTACCAGGTTTCCCCCTTCAAATAGGACCTTTTCACCCACAAATACCTCTTTTATCCCCAAAATAGGACAGTTTCTTCCAGACATGCCACATTTCTCCCAAATATATCACATCTTCTCCAAGAAATACCTCGTTTCCCCCTAGAAATAGGAACTTTTCACCCACAAATACCTCTTTGATCCCCAAAATAGGACAGTTTCTTCCAGAAATGCCTGATTTCTCCCAAATACATCACATCTTCTCCAAGAAATACCACATTTCCCCCTTCAAATACGACCTTTTCACCCACAAATACCTCTTTTATCCCCAAAATAGGACAGTTTCTTCCAGAAAGGCCACATTTCTCCCAAATATACCACATCTTCTCCAAGAAATACCAGGTTTCCCTCTGGAAATAGGACCTTTTCTCCCACAAATGCCTGTTTTATCCCCAAAAGAGCACAGTTTCTTCCAGAAATGCCACATTTCTCCCAAATATAGCTCATCTTCTCCAAGAAATACCAGCTTTTCTCCTGGAAATAGGACCTTTTCACCCACTAATACCTCTTTTATCCCCAAAAGAGGACAGTTTCTTACAGAAAGGCCACATTTCTCCCAAATATATCACATCTTCTCCAAGAAATACCAGGTTTGCCCCTGGAAATAGGACGTTTTCACCCACAAATACCTCTTTTATCCCCAAAATAGGACAGTTTCTTCCAGACATGCCAGATTTCTCCCAAATATATCACATCTTCTCCAAGAAATACCAGCTTTCCCCCTTCAAATAGGACCTTTTCTCCCACAAATACCTCTTTTATCCCCAAAATAGGACGTTTTCTTCCAGAAATGCCAGATTTCTCCCAAATATAGAACATCTTCTCCAAGAAATACCAGGTTTCCCCCTGGAAATAGGACCTTTTCACCCACAAATACCTCTTTTATCCCCAAAAGAGGACAGTTTCTTCCAGAAAGGCCAGATTTCTCCAAAATATAGAACATCTTCTCCAAGAAATACCAGGTTTCCCCCTTGAAATAGGACCTTTTCACCCACAAATACCTCTTTGATCCCCAAAAGAGGACAGTTTCTTCCGGACATGCCACATTTCTCCCAAATATACCATATCTCCTCCAAGAAATACCAGCTTTCCCCCTTCAAATAGGACCTTTTCACCCACAAATACCTCTTTTATCCCCAGAATAGGACAGTTTCTTCCAGACATGCCACATTTCTCCCAAATATATCACATCTTCTCCAAGAAATACCACGTTTCCCCCTTCAAATAGGATTTTTTCACCCACAAATACCTCTTTTATCCCCAAAATAGGACCGTTTCTTCCTGACATGCCACATTTCTCCCAAATAGATCACATCTCCTCCATGAAATACCAGGTTTCCCCCTTGAAATAGGATATTTCTCCCAGAAATAGCAGCCTTCTCCCCCCATTTTGGACATTTTCTTCTAGAAATGCCAGATTTCTCCCAAATATAGCACATCTTCTCCAAGAAATTCCAGGGTTCCCCCTTCAAATAGGACCTTTTCACCCATAAATACCTCTTTTATCCCCAAAATAGGACAGTTTCTGCCAGAAATGCCACATTTCTCCCAAATATATCACATCTTCTCCAAGAAATACCAGGGTTCCCCCTTCAAATAGGACCTTTTCACCCACAAATACCTCTTTTATCCCCAAAATAGGACAGTTTCTTCCAGAAAGGCCACATTTCTCCCAAATATATCACATCTTCTCCAAGAAATACCAGGTTTCCCCCTTCAAATAGGACCTTTTCACCCACAAATACCTCTTTTATCCCCAAAAGAGGACAGTTTCTTCCAGACATGCCACATTTCTCCCAAATAGATCCCATCTTCTCCAAGAAATACCAGGGTTCCCCCTTGAAATAGGATATTTCTCCCAGAAATACCAGCCTTCTCCCCCCAAATTGGACATTTTCTTCCAGAAATGCCAGATTTCTCCCAAATATATCACATCTTCTCCAAGAAATACCAGGGTTCCCCCTTGAAATAGGTCCTTTTCACCCACAAATACCTGTCTTACCCCAAAATAGGACTGTTTCTTCCAGAAATGCCACATTTCTCCCAAATATATCACATCTTCTCCAAGAAATACCAGGATTCCCCCTTCAAATAGGACCTTTTCACCCACAAATACCTCTTTTATCCCCAAAAGAGGACAGTTTCTTCCAGACATGCCACATTTCTCCCAAATAGATCACATCATCTCCAAGAAATACCAGCTTTCCCCCTTGAAATAGGATATTTCTCCCAGAAATACCAGCCTTCTCCCCCCAAATTGGACATTTTCTTCCAGAAATGCCAGATTTCTCCCAAATATAGCACATCTTCTCCAAGAAATACCAGGGTTCCCCCTTCAAATAGGACCTTTTCACCCACAAATACCTCTTTTATCCCCAAAATAGGACTGTTTCTTCCAGAAATGCCACATTTCTCCCAAATGTATCACATCTTCTCCAAGAAATACCAGCTTTCCCCCTTGAAATAGGACCTTTTCTCCCACAAATACCTCTTTTATCCCCAAAAGTGGACAGCTTCTGCCAGAAATGCCACATTTCTCCCAAATATATCACATCTTCTCCAAGAAATACCAGGGTTCCCCCTTCAAATAGGACCTTTTCACCCACAAATACCTCTTTTATCCCCAAAAGAGGACAGTTTCTTCCTGAAATGCCACATTTCTCCCAAATATATCACATCTTCTCCAAGAAATACCAGGTTTCCCCCTTGAAATAGGATATTTCTCCAAGAAATAGCAGCCTTCTCCCCCCAATTTGGACATTTTCTTCCAGAAATGCCAGATTTCTCCCAAATATAGCACATCTTCTCCAAGAAATACCAGGGTTCCCCCTTCAAATAGGACCTTTTCACCCACAAATACCTCTTTTATCCCCAAAAGAGGACAGTTTCTTCCAGACATGCCACATTTCTCCCAAATAGATCACATCTTCTCCAAGAAATACCAGGGTTCCCCCTTCAAATAGGACCTTTTCTCCCACAAATACCTCTTTTATCCCCAAAAGAGGACAGTTTCTTCCTGACATGCCACATTTCTCCCAAATATATCACAGTTTCTCCAAGAAATACCAGGTTTCCCCCTTCAAATAGGACCTTTTCTCACACAAATACCTGTTTGATCGCCAAAATAGGACAGTTTCTTCCTGACATGCCCGATTTCTCCGAAATACACCACATCTTCTCCAAGAAATACCAGGATTCATCCTGAAATAGGAACGTTTCTATCACAAATACCAACCTTCTCCCCACAAATCTGACTTTTTCTGCCAGAAATGCCACTTTTCTCCCAAATATAGCTCATCTTCTCCAAGAAATACCAGCTTTCCCCCTTCAAATAGGACCTTTTCACCCACAAATACCTCTTTTATCCCCAAAAGAGGACTGTTTCTTCCAGAAAGGCCACATTTCTCCCAAGTATATCACATCTCCTCCAAGAAATACCACGTTTCCCCCTTCAAATAGGACCTTTTCACCCACAAATACCTCTTTGATCCCCAAAATAGGACAGTTTCTTCCAGAAATACCTGATTTCTCCCAAATATATCACATCTTCTCCAAGAAATACCAGGTTTCCCCCTTCAAATAGGACCATTTCACCCACAAATACCTGTTTTATCCCTCAAATTGGAAATTTTCTTCCAGAAATTCCAGATTTCTCCCAAATATAGAACATCTTCTCCAAGAAATACCAGGATTCCCCCTTCAAATAGGACCTTTTCACCCTGTAATACCTGTTTTATACCCAAAATAGGACAGTTTCTTAAAGAAATGCCACATTTCTCCCAAATATATCACATCTTCTCCAAGAAATACCAGGTTTCCCCCTTCAAATAGGACCTTTTCTCCCACAAATACCTCTTTGATCCCCAAAATAGGACAGTTTCTTCCAGACATGCCACATTTCTCCCAAATATACCATATCTCCTCCAAGAAATACCACCTTTCCCCCTTCAAATAGGACCTTTTCACCCACAAATACCTCTTTTATCCCCAAAAGAGGACTGTTTCTTCCAGATAGGCCAAATTTCTCCCAAGTATATCACATCTCCTCCAAGAAATACCACGTTTCCCCCTTCAAATAGGACCGTTTCACCCACAAATACCTCTTTTATCCCCAAAATAGGACAGTTTCTTCCTGAAATGCCACATTTCTCCCAAATATATCACATCTTCTCCAAGAAATACCAGGTTTCCCCCTTCAAATAGGACCATTTCACCCACAAATACCTGTTTTATCCCTCAAATTGGAAATCTTCTTCCAGAAATTCCAGATTTCTCCCAAATATAGAACATCTTTTCCAAGAAATACCAGGATTCCCCCTTCAAATAGGACCTTTTCACCCTGTAATACCTGTTTTATACCCAAAATAGGACAGTTTCTTAAAGAAATGCCAGATTTCTCCCAAATATATCACATCTTCTCCAAGAAGTACAAGGTTTCCCCCTTCAAATAGGACCTTTTCTCCCACAAATACCTGTTTGATCCCCAAAAGAGCACAGTTTCTTCCAGAAATGCCACATTTCTCCCAAATATACCACATCTTCTCCAAGAAATACCAGGATTCCTCCTGAAATAGGAACTTTTCTCCCACAAATATCAGCCTTGTCCCCCCATATTTGAATTTTTCTTCCAGAAAGTCCAGATTTCTCCCAAATATATCACATCTTCTCCAAGAAATACCAGCTTTCCCCCTTCAAATAGGACCTTTTCACCCACAAATACCTGTTTTATCCCCAAAATAGAACAGTTTCTTCCAGAAATGCCACATTTCTCCCAAATATACCATATCTCCTCCAAGAAATACCAGGATTCCCCCTTCAAATAGGACCTTTTCACCCACAAATACCTCTTTTATCCCCAAAAGAGGACAGTTTCTGCCAGAAATGACACATTTCTCCCAAATATACCACATCTTCTCCAAGAAATACCAAGATTCATCCTGAAATAGGAACTTTTCTATCACAAATACCAACCTTCTCCCCCCAAATTTGACTTTTTCTGCCAGAAATGCCACATTTCTCCCAAATATATCACATCTTCTCCAAGAAATACCAGCTTTTCTCCTGGAAATAGGACCTTTTCACCCACAAATACCTGTTTTATCCCCAAAAGAGGACTGTTTCTTACAGAAAGGCCACATTTCTCCCAAGTATATCACATCTCCTCCAAGAAATACCACGTTTCCCCCTTCAAATAGGAACTTTTCACCCACAAATACCTCTTTGATCCCCAAAATAGGACAGTTTCTTCCAGAAATACCAGATTTCTCCCAAATATATCACATCTTCTCCAAGAAATACCAGGTTTGCCCCTGGAAATAGGACCTTTTCACCCACAAATACCTCTTTGATCCCCAAAATAGGACAGTTTCTTCCAGACATGCCAGATTTCTCCCAAATATATCACATCTTCTCCAAGAAATACCAGCTTTCCCCCTTCAAATAGGACCTTTTCTCCCACAAATACCTCTTTTATCCCCAAAATAGGACGTTTTCTTCGAGAAATGCCAGATTTCTCCCAAATATAGAACATCTTCTCCAAGAAATACCAGCTTTCCCCCTTCAAATAGGACCTTTTCACCCTCAAATACCTCCTTTATCCCCAAAAGAGAACAGTTTCTTCCAGACATGCCAGATTTCTCCCAAATATATCACATCTTCTCCGAGAAATACCAGGATTCCTCCTGAAATAGGACCTTTTCACCCACAAATACCTGTTTTATCCCCAAAATAGGACAGTTTCTTCCAGAAATGCCACATTTCTCCCAAATATA
This sequence comes from Lophura swinhoii, assembly GCA_030408155.1. Classification (NCBI taxonomy): domain Eukaryota; kingdom Metazoa; phylum Chordata; class Aves; order Galliformes; family Phasianidae; genus Lophura; species Lophura swinhoii. Next base: position 142,901 of record CM059474.1, read on the forward strand.
GAACATCTTCTCCAAGAAATACCAGGTTCCACCTTCAAATAGGACCTTTTCACCCACAAATACCTCTTTTATCCCCAAAATAGGACAGTTTCTGCCAGAAATGCCACATTTCTCCCTAATATACCATATCTCCTCCAAGAAATACCAGGTTTCCCCCTTCAAATAGGACCTTTTCACCCACAAATACCTCTTTTATCCCCAAAAGACGACAGTTTCTTCCTGACATGCCACATTTCTCCCAAATAGATAACATCTTCTCCAAGAAATACCAGGGTTCCCCCTTCAAATAGGACCTTTTCACCCACAAATACCTCTTTTATCCCCAAAATAGGACAGTTTCTTCCAGAAATACCAGATTTCTCCCAAATATATCACATCTTCTCCAAGAAATACCAGCTTTCCCCCTTCAAATAGGACCTTTTCACCCACAAATACCTGTTTGACCCCCAAAATAGGACAGTTTCTTCCAGGCATGCCAGATTTCTCCCAAATATACCACATCTTCTCCAAGAAATACCAGGATTCATCCTGAAATAGAAACTTTTCTATCACAAATACCAACCTTCTTCCCCCAAATTTGACTTTTTCTTCCAGAAATGCCACATTTCTCCCAAATATAGCACATCTTCTCCAAGAAATACCAGGTTTCCCCCTTGAAATAGTGCCTTTTCACCCACAAATACCTCTTTTATCCCCAAAAGAGGACAGTTTCTGCCAGAAATGCCACATTTCGCCAAATATATACCATCTTCTCCAAGAAATACCAGGTTTCCCCCTTCAAATAGGACCTTTTCTCCCACAAATACCTCTTTTATCCCCAAAAGAGGACAGTTTGTTCCAGACATGCCACATTTCTCCCAAATATATCACATCTTCTCCAAGAAATACCAGGGTTCCCCCTTCAAATAGGACCTTTTCACCCACTAATACCTCTTTTATCCCCAAAATAGGACAGTTTCTTCCTGACATGGCAGATTTCTCCCAAATAGATCACATCTTCTCCATGAAATACCACGTTTCCCCCTTCAAATAGGACCTTTTCACCCACAAATAACAGTTTGATCCCCAAAATAGGACCGTTTCTTCCTGACATGCCACATTTCTCCCAAATATATCACATCTTCTCCAAGAAATACCAGGTTTCCCCCTTCAAATAGGACCTTTTCACCCACAAATACCTGTTTCATCCCCAAAATAGGACAGTTTCTTCCTGACATGCCAGATTTCTCCGAAATATACCACATCTTCTCCAAGAAATACCAGGTTTCCGCCTTCAAATAGGAACTTTTCTCCCACAAGTACCAGCCTTCTCCCCCCAAAATAGGACAGTTTCTTCCAGAAATGCCAGATTTCTCCCAAATATATCACATCTTCTCCAAGAAATACCAGGTTTCCCCCTTCAAATAGGACCTTTTCACCCACAAATACCTCTTCTATCCCTCAAATTGGTCAGTTTCTTCCTGAAATGCCACATTTCTCCAAAATATATCACATCTCCTCCAAGAAATACCTGCTTTCCCCCTTCAAATAGGACCATTTCACCCACAAATACCTGTTTTATCCCTCAAATTGGAAATTTTCTTCCAGAAATTCCAGATTTCTCCCAAGTATAGAACATCTTCTCCAAGAAGTACCAGGTTTCCCCCTTCAAATAGGACCTTTTCACCCACAAATACCTCTTTTATCCCCAAAATAGGACAGTTTCTTCCAGACATGCCACATTTCTCCCAAATATATCACATCTTCTCCAAGAAATACCTCGTTTCCCCCTAGAAATAGGAACTTTTCACCCACAAATACCTCTTTTATCCCCAAAATAGGACAGTTTCTTCCAGAAATGCCTGATTTCTCCCAAATACATCACATCTTCTCCAAGAAATACCACATTTCCCCCTTCAAATACGACCTTTTCACCCACAAATACCTCTTTTATCCCCAAAATAGGACAGTTTCTTCCAGAAAGGCCACATTTCTCCCAAATATACCACATCTTCTCCAAGAAATACCAGGTTTCCCTCTGGAAATAGGACCTTTTCTCCCACAAATGCCTGTTTTATCCCCAAAAGAGCACAGTTTCTTCCAGAAATGCCACATTTCTCCCAAATATAGCTCATCTTCTCCAAGAAATACCAGCTTTTCTCCTGGAAATAGGACCTTTTCACCCACTAATACCTCTTTTATCCCCAAAAGAGGACAGTTTCTTACAGAAAGGCCACATTTCTCCCAAATATATCACATCTTCTCCAAGAAATACCAGGTTTGCCCCTGGAAATAGGACGTTTTCACCCACAAATACCTCTTTTATCCCCAAAATAGGACAGTTTCTTCCAGACATGCCAGATTTCTCCCAAATATATCACATCTTCTCCAAGAAATACCAGGATTCCCCCTTCAAATAGGACCTTTTCTCCCACAAATACCTCTTTTATCCCCAAAATAGGACGTTTTCTTCCAGAAATGCCAGATTTCTCCCAAATATAGAACATCTTCTCCAAGAAATACCAGGTTTCCCCCTGGAAATAGGACCTTTTCACCCACAAATACCTCTTTTATCCCCAAAAGAGGACAGTTTCTTCCAGAAAGGCCAGATTTCTCCAAAATATAGAACATCTTCTCCAAGAAATACCAGGTTTCCCCCTTGAAATAGGACCTTTTCACCCACAAATACCTCTTTTATCCCCAAAAGAGGACAGTTTCTTCCGGACATGCCACATTTCTCCCAAATATACCATATCTCCTCCAAGAAATACCAGCTTTCCCCCTTCAAATAGGACCTTTTCACCCACAAATACCTCTTTTATCCCCAGAATAGGACAGTTTCTTCCAGACATGCCACATTTCTCCCAAATATATCACATCTTCTCCAAGAAATACCACGTTTCCCCCTTCAAATAGGATTTTTTCACCCACAAATACCTCTTTTATCCCCAAAATAGGACCGTTTCTTCCTGACATGCCACATTTCTCCCAAATAGATCACATCTCCTCCATGAAATACCAGGTTTCCCCCTTGAAATAGGATATTTCTCCCAGAAATAGCAGCCTTCTCCCCCCATTTTGGACATTTTCTTCTAGAAATGCCAGATTTCTCCCAAATATAGCACATCTTCTCCAAGAAATTCCAGGGTTCCCCCTTCAAATAGGACCTTTTCACCCATAAATACCTCTTTTATCCCCAAAATAGGACAGTTTCTGCCAGAAATGCCACATTTCTCCCAAATATATCACATCTTCTCCAAGAAATACCAGGGTTCCCCCTTCAAATAGGACCTTTTCACCCACAAATACCTCTTTTATCCCCAAAATAGGACAGTTTCTTCCAGAAAGGCCACATTTCTCCCAAATATATCACATCTTCTCCAAGAAATACCAGGTTTCCCCCTTCAAATAGGACCTTTTCACCCACAAATACCTCTTTTATCCCCAAAAGAGGACAGTTTCTTCCAGACATGCCACATTTCTCCCAAATAGATCCCATCTTCTCCAAGAAATACCAGGGTTCCCCCTTGAAATAGGATATTTCTCCCAGAAATACCAGCCTTCTCCCCCCAAATTGGACATTTTCTTCCAGAAATGCCAGATTTCTCCCAAATATATCACATCTTCTCCAAGAAATACCAGCTTTCCCCCTTGAAATAGGACCTTTTCTCCCACAAATACCTCTTTTATCCCCAAAAGTGGACAGCTTCTGCCAGAAATGCCACATTTCTCCCAAATATATCACATCTTCTCCAAGAAATACCAGGGTTCCCCCTTCAAATAGGACCTTTTCACCCACAAATACCTCTTTTATCCCCAAAAGAGGACAGTTTCTTCCTGAAATGCCACATTTCTCCCAAATATATCACATCTTCTCCAAGAAATACCAGGTTTCCCCCTTGAAATAGGATATTTCTCCAAGAAATAGCAGCCTTCTCCCCCCAATTTGGACATTTTCTTCCAGAAATGCCAGATTTCTCCCAAATATAGCACATCTTCTCCAAGAAATACCAGGGTTCCCCCTTCAAATAGGACCTTTTCACCCACAAATACCTCTTTTATCCCCAAAAGAGGACAGTTTCTTCCAGACATGCCACATTTCTCCCAAATAGATCACATCTTCTCCAAGAAATACCAGGGTTCCCCCTTCAAATAGGACCTTTTCTCCCACAAATACCTCTTTTATCCCCAAAATAGGACAGTTTCCTCCAGAAATGCCACATTTCTCCCTAATATATCACATCTTCTCCAAGAAATACCAGGTATCCCCCTTCAAATAGGACCTTTTCACCCACAAATACCTGTTTTATCCCCAAAATAGGACTGTTTCTTCCAGAAATGCCACATTTCTCCCAAATATATCACATCTTCTCCGAGAAATACCAGGGTTTCCCCCTTCAAATAGGACCTCTTCGCCCACAAATACCTCTTTTATCCCCAAAAGAGGACAGCTTCTGCCAGAAATGCCACATTTCTCCCAAATATATCACATCTTCTCCAAGAAATACCAGGTTTCCCCCTTCAAATAGGATATTTCTCCCAGAAATACCAGCCTTCTCCACCCAAATTGGACATTTTCTTCCAGAAATGCCAGATTTCTCCCAAATATAGCACATCTTCTCCAAGAAATACCAGGGTTCCCCCTTGAAATAGGACCTTTTCACCCATAAATACCTCTTTTATCCCCAAAATAGGACAGTTTCTTCCAGAAATGCCACATTTCTCCCAAATATATCACATCTTCTCCAAGAAATACCAGGGTTCCCCCTTCTAATAGGACCTTTTCACCCACAAATACCTCTTTTATCCCCAAAAGAGGACAGTTTCTTCCTGACATGCCACATTTCTCCCAAATAGATCACATCTTCTCCAAGAAATACCAGGTTCCCCCTTCAAATAGGACCTTTTCACCCACAAATACCTCTTTTATCCCCAAAATAGGACAGTTTCCTACAGAAATGCCACATTTCTCCCAAATATATCACATCTTCTCCAAGAAATACCAGGATTCCCCCTTCAAATAGGACCTTTTCACCCACAAATACCTGTTTTATCCCCAAAATAGGACTGTTTCTTCCAGAAATGCCACATTTCTCCCAAATATATCACATCTTCTCCAAGAAATACCACGTTTCCCCCTTCATATAGGACCTCTTCGCCCACAAATACCTCTTTTATCCCCAAAAGAGGATAGCTTCTGCCAGAAATGCCACATTTCTCCCAAATATATCACATCTTCTCCAAGAGATACCTGGGTTCCTCCTGAAAAAGGACCTTTTCACCCACAAATACCTGTTCTATCCCCAAAATAGGACAGTTTCTGCCAGAAATGCCACATTTCTCCCAAATATATCACATCTTCTCCAAGAAATACCAGGTTCCCCCTTCAAATAGGACATTTTCACCCACAAATAAGAGCCTTCTCCCCAACATAAGACAGTTTCTTCCAGAAATGCCACATTTCTCCCAAATAGATCACATCTTCTCCAAGAAATACCAGGGTTCCCCCTTCAAATAGGACCTTTTCACCCACAAATACCTCTTTTATCCCAAAAATAGGACAGCTTCTGCCAGAAATGCCACATTTCTCCCAAATATATCACATCTTCTCCAAGAAATACAAGCTTTCCCCCTTCAAATAGGATATTTCTCCCAGAAATACCAGCCTTCTCCCCCCCAAATTGGACATTTTCATCCAGAATTGCCAGATTTCTCCCAAATATATCACATCTTCTCCAAGAAATACCAGGTTTCCCCCTTGAAATAGGACCTTTTCACCCACAAATACATCTTTTATCCCCAAAATAGGACAGTTTCTTCCTGACATGCCACATTTCTCCCAAATATAGCACATCTTCTCCAAGAAATACCAAGATTCCTCCTGAAATAGGACCTTTTCACCCACAAATACCTCTTTTATCCCCAAAAGAGGACAGTTTCTTCCAGAAATGCCAGATTTCTCCCAAATATATCACATCTTCTCCAAGAAATACCAGGGTTCCCCCTTCAAATAGGACCTTTTCACCCACAAATACCTCTTTTATCCCCAAAATAGGACAGTTTCTTCCTGAAATGCCAGATTTCTCCCAAATATATAACATCTTCTCCAAGAAATACCAAGATTCCTCCTGAAATAGGACCTTTTCACCCACAAATAACTGTTTTATCCCCAAAATAGTTCAGTTTCTTCCAGAAATGCCACATTTCTCCCAAATATATCACATCTTCTCCAAGAAATACCAGGATTCCCCCTTCAAATAGGACCTTTTCAAACACAAATACCTCTTTTATCCCCAAAAGAGGACAGTTTCTTCCAGAAATGCCACATTTCTCCCAAATATATCACGTCTTCTCCAAGAAATACCAGGTTTCCCCCTTGAAATAGGATATTTCTCCCAGAAATACCAGCCTTCTCCGCCCAAATTGGACATTTTCTTCCAGAAATGCCAGATTTCTCCCAAATATATCACATCTTCTCCAAGAAATACCAAGATTCCCCCTTGAAATAGGACCTTTTCACCCACAAATACCTCTTTTATCCCCAAAATAGGACAGTTTCAGCCAGAAATGCCACATTTCTCCCAAATATATCACATCTTCTCCAAGAAATACCAGGGTCCCCCTTCATATAGGACCTTTTCACCCACAAATACCTCTTTTATCCCCAAAATAGGACTGTTTCTTCCAGAAATGCCACATTTCTCCCAAATGTATCACATCTTCTCCAAGAAATACCAGGGTTCCCCCTTGAAATAGGACCTTTTCTCCCACAAATACCTCTTTTATCCCCAAAAGTGGACAGCTTCTGCTAGAAATGCCACATTTCTCCCAAATATATCACATCTTCTCCAAGAAATACCAGGGTTCCCCCTTCAAATAGGACCTTTTCACCCACAAATACCTCTTTTTTCCCCAAAAGAGGACAGTTTCTTCCTGAAATGCCACATTTCTCCCAAATATATCACATCTTCTCCAAGAAATACCAGGTTTCCCCCTTGAAATAGGATATTTCTCCAAGAAATAGCAGCCTTCTCCCCCCAATTTGGACATTTTCTTCCAGAAATGCCAGATTTCTCCCAAATATAGCACATCTTCTCCAAGAAATACCAGGGTTCCCCCTTCAAATAGGACCTTTTCACCCACAAATACCTCTTTTATCCCCAAAAGAGGACAGTTTCTTCCAGACATGCCACATTTCTCCCAAATATATCACATCTTCTCCAAGAAATACCAGGGTTCCCCCTTCAAATAGGACCTTTTCTCCCACAAATACCTCTTTTATCCCCAAAATAGGACAGTTTCCTCCAGAAATGCCACATTTCTCCCAAATATATCACATCTTCTCCAAGAAATACCAGGTTTCCCCCTTCAAATAGGACCTTTTCACCCACAAATACCTGTTTTATCCCCAAAATAGGACTGTTTCTTCCAGAAATGCCACATTTCTCCCAAATATATCACATCTTCTCCGAGAAATACCAGGGTTTCCCCCTTCAAATAGGACCTCTTCGCCCACAAATACCTCTTTTATCCCCAAAAGAGGACAGCTTCTGCCAGAAATGCCACATTTCTCCCAAATATATCACATCTTCTCCAAGAAATACCAGGTTTCCCCCTTCAAATAGGATATTTCTCCCAGAAATACCAGCCTTCTCCACCCAAATTGGACATTTTCTTCCAGAAATGCCAGATTTCTCCCAAATATAGCACATCTTCTCCAAGAAATACCAGGGTTCCCCCTTGAAATAGGACCTTTTCACCCATAAATACCTCTTTTATCCCCAAAATAGGACAGTTTCTTCCAGAAATGCCACATTTCTCCCAAATATATCACATCTTCTCCAAGAAATACCAGGGTTCCCCCTTCTAATAGGACCTTTTCACCCACAAATACCTCTTTTATCCCCAAAAGAGGACAGTTTCTTCCAGACATGCCACATTTCTCCCAAATATATCACATCTTCTCCAAGAAATACCAGGTTCCCCCTTCAAATAGGACCTTTTCACCCACAAATACCTCTTTTATCCCCAAAATAGGACAGTTTCCTACAGAAATGCCACATTTCTCCCAAATATATCACATCTTCTCCAAGAAATACCAGGTTTCCCCCTTCAAATAGGACCTTTTCACCCACAAATACCTGTTTTATCCCCAAAATAGGACTGTTTCTTCCAGAAATGCCACATTTCTCCCAAATATATCACATCTTCTCCAAGAAATACCACGTTTCCCCCTTCATATAGGACCTCTTCGCCCACAAATACCTCTTTTATCCCCAAAAGAGGATAGCTTCTGCCAGAAATGCCACATTTCTCCCAAATATATCACATCTTCTCCAAGAGATACCTGGGTTCCTCCTGAAAAAGTACCTTTTCACCCACAAATACCTGTTCTATCCCCAAAATAGGACAGTTTCTGCCAGAAATGCCACATTTCTCCCAAATATATCACATCTTCTCCAAGAAATACCAGGTTCCCCCTTCAAATAGGACATTTTCACCCACAAATAAAAGCCTTCTCCCCAACATAAGACAGTTTCGTCCAGAAATGCCAGATTTCTCCCAAATATAGCACATCTTCTCCAAGAAATACCAAGATTCCTCCTGAAATGGGACCTTTTCTCCCACAAATACCTCTTTTATCCCCAAAATAGGACAGTTTCTTCCAGAAATGCCACATTTCTCCCAAATAGATCACATCTTCTCCAAGAAATACCAGGTTTCCCCCTTCAAATAGGACCTTTTCACCCACAAATACCTCTTTTATCCCAAAAATAGGACAGCTTCTGCCAGAAATGCCACATTTCTCCCAAATATATCACATCTTCTCCAAGAAATACAAGCTTTCCCCCTTCAAATAGGATATTTCTCCCAGAAATACCAGCCTTCTCCCCCCCAAATTGGACATTTTCATCCAGAATTGCCAGATTTCTCCCAAATATATCACATCTTCTCCAAGAAATACCAGGTTTCCCCCTTGAAATAGGACCTTTTCACCCACAAATACATCTTTTATCCCCAAAATAGGACAGTTTCTTCCTGACATGCCACATTTCTCCCAAATATAGCACATCTTCTCCAAGAAATACCAAGATTCCTCCTGAAATAGGACCTTTTCACCCACAAATACCTCTTTTATCCCCAAAAGAGGACAGTTTCTTCCAGAAATGCCAGATTTCTCCCAAATATATCACATCTTCTCCAAGAAATACCAGGGTTCCCCCTTCAAATAGGACCTTTTCACCCACAAATACCTCTTTTATCCCCAAAATAGGACAGTTTCTTAAAGAAATGCCAGATTTCTCCCAAATATATAACATCTTCTCCAAGAAATACCAAGATTCCTCCTGAAATAGGACCTTTTCACCCACAAATAACTGTTTTATCCCCAAAATAGTTCAGTTTCTTCCAGAAATGCCACATTTCTCCCAAATATATCACATCTTCTCCAAGAAATACCAGGATTCCCCCTTCAAATAGGACCTTTTCAAACACAAATACCTCTTTTATCCCCAAAAGAGGACAGTTTCTTCCAGACATGCCACATTTCTCCCAAATAGATCACATCTTCTCCAAGAAATACCAGGGTTCCCCCTTCAAATAGGACCTTTTCTCCCAGAAATACCAGCCTCCTCCCCCCAAATTGGACATTTTCTTCCAGAAATGCCAGATTTCTCCCAAATATATCACATCTTCTCCAAGAAATACCAAGATTCCCCCTTGAAATAGGACCTTTTCACCCACAAATACCTCTTTTATCCCCAAAATAGGACAGTTTCAGCCAGAAATGCCACATTTCTCCCAAATATATCACATCTTCTCCAAGAAATACCAGGGTCCCCCTTCATATAGGACCTTTTCACCCACAAATACCTTTTATATCCCCAAAATAGGACAGTTTCTTCCAGACATGCCACATTTCTCCCAAATATACCACATCTTCTCCAAGAAATACCAGGGTTCCCCCTTCAAATAGGACCTTTTCACCCACAAATACCTTTTTTATCCCCAAAATAGGACAGTTTCTTCCAGAAAGGCCACATTTCTCCCAAATATATCACATCTTCTCCAAGAAATACCAGGTTTCCCTCTTGAAATAGGACCTTTTCACCGACAAATACCTCTTTTATCCCCAAAATAGGACAGCTTCTGCCAGAAATGCCACATTTCTCCCAAATAGATCACATCTTCTCCAAGAAATACCAGGGTTCCCCCTTCAAATAGGACCTTTTCACCCACAAATACCTCTTTGATCCCTAAATAGGACTGTTTCTGCCAGTAATGCCACATTTCTCCCAAATATATCACATCTTCTCCAAGAAATACCAGGGTTCCCCCTTCAAATAGGACCTTTTCACCCACAAATACCTCTTTTATCCCCAAAAGAGGACAGTTTCTGCCAGAAATGCCACATTTCGCCAAATATATACCATCTTCTCCAAGAAATACCAGGTTTCCCCCTTCAAATAGGACCTTTTCTCCCACAAATACCTCTTTTATCCCCAAAAGAGGACAGTTTCTGCCAGAAAGGCCACATTTCTCCCAAATATATCTCATCTTCTCCAAGAAATACCAGGTTTCCCCCTTCAAATAGGACCTTTTCACCCACAAATACCTCTTTTATCCCCAAAAGAGGACAGTTTGTTCCAGACATGCCACATTTCTCCCAAATATATCACATCTTCTCCAAGAAATACCACGTTTCCCCCTTCAAATAGGACCTTTTCACCCACAAATACCTCTTTTATCCCCAAAATAGGACAGTTTCTTCCTGACATGCCACATTTCTCCCAAATATATCACATCTTCTCCAAGAAATACCAGCTTTCCCCCTTGAAATAGGACCTTTTCACCCACAAATACCTATTTATCCCCAAAAGAGGACAGTTTCTTCCAGAAATGCCAGATTTCTCCCAAATATATAACATCTTCTCCAAGAAATACCAAGATTCCTCCGGAAATAGGACCTTTTCACCCACAAATACCTGTTTGATCCCCAAAATAGGACAGTTTCTTCCAGACATGCCACATTTCTCCCAAATATATCACATCTTCTCCAAGAAATACCAGGGTTCCCCCTTCAAATAGGACCTTTTCAAGCACAAATACCTCTTTTATCCCCAAAATAGGACAGTTTCTGCCAGAAATGCCACATTTCTCCCAAATATATACCATCTTCTCCAAGAAATATCACGTTTCCCCCTTGAAATAGGATATTTCTCCCAGAAATACCAGCCTTCTCCCCCCAAATTGGACATTTTCTTCCAGAAATGCCAGATTTCTCCCAAATATAGCACATCTTCTCCAAGAAATACCAGGGTTCCCCCTTCTAATAGGACCTTTTCAAACGCAAATACCTATTTTATCCCCAAAATAGGACAGTTTCTTCCAGACATGCCACATTTCTCCCAAATATATCACATCTTCTCCAAGAAATACCACGGTTCCCCCTTCAAATAGGACCTTTTCACCCACAAATACCTCTTTTATACCCAAAATAGGACAGTTTCTTCCAGAAATGCCACATTTCTCCCAAATATATCACGTCTTCTACAAGAAATACCAGGTTTCCCCCTTGAAATAGGATATTTCTCCCAGAAATACCAGCCTACTCCCCCCAAATTGGACATTTTCTTCCAGAAATGCCACATTTCTCCCAAATATATCACATCTTCTCCAAGAAATACCAGGTTTCCCCCTTCAAATAGGACCTTTTCACCCACAAATACCTCTTTGATCCCCAAAATAGGACAGTTTCTCCAAGAAATGTCGCATTTCTCCCAAATAGATCACATCTTCTCCAAGAAATACCAGGGTTCCCCCTTCATATAGGACCTTTTCACCCACAAATACCTTTTATATCCCCAAAATAGGACAGTTTCTTCCAGACATGCCACATTTCTCCCAAATATACCACATCTTCTCCAAGAAATACCAGGGTTCCCCCTTCAAATAGGACCTTTTCACCCACAAATACCTTTTTTATCCCCAAAATAGGACAGTTTCTTCCAGAAAGGCCACATTTCTCCCAAATATATCACATCTTCTCCAAGAAATACCTGTGTTCCCCCTTCAAATAGGACCTTTTCACCCACAAATACCTCTTTTATCCCCAAAATAGGACAGCTTCTGCCAGAAATGCCACATTTCTCCCAAATAGATCACATCTTCTCCAAGAAATACCAGGGTTCCCCCTTCAAATAGGACCTTTTCACCCACAAATACCTCTTTGATCCCTAAATAGGACTGTGTCTGCCAGTAATGCCACATTTCTCCCAAATATATCACATCTTCTCCAAGAAATACCAGGGTTCCCCCTTCAAATAGGACCTTTTCACCCACAAATACCTCTTTTATCCCCAAAAGAGGACAGTTTCTGCCAGAAATGACACATTTCGCCAAATATATACCATCTTCTCCAAGAAATACCATGTTTCCCCCTTCAAATAGGACCTTTTCTCCCACAAATACCTCTTTTATCCCCAGAAGAGGACAGTTTCTGCCAGAAAGGCCACATTTCTCCCAAATATATCTCATCTTCTCCAAGAAATACCAGGGTTCCCCCTTCAAATAGGACCTTTTCACCCACAAATACCTCTTTTATCCCCAAAATAGGACAGTTTCTTCCAGAAAGGCCACATTTCTCCCAAATATATCACATCTTCTCCAAGAAATACCACGTTTCCCCCTTCATATAGGACCTTTTCACCCACAAATACCTCTTTTATCCCCAAAATAGGACAGTTTCTTCCTGACATGCCACATTTCTCCCAAATATATCACATCTTCTCCAAGAAATACCAGCTTTCCCCCTTGAAATAGGACCTTTTCACCCACAAATACCTATTTATCCCCAAAAGAGGACAGTTTCTTCCAGAAATGCCAGATTTCTCCCAAATATATAACATCTTCTCCAAGAAATACCAAGATTCCTCCGGAAATAGGACCTTTTCACCCACAAATACCTCTTTTATCCCCAAAATAGGACAGTTTCTTCCAGACATGCCACATTTCTCCCAAATATATCACATCTTCTCCAAGAAATACCAGGGTTCCCCCTTCAAATAGGACCTTTTCAAACACAAATACCTCTTTTATCCCCAAAATAGGACAGTTTCTGCCAGAAATGCCACATTTCTCCCAAATATATACCATCTTCTCCAAGAAATATCACGTTTCCCCCTTGAAATAGGATATTTCTCAAAGAAATACCAGCCTTCTCCCCCCAAATTGGACATTTTCTTCCAGAAATGCCAGATTTCTCCCAAATATAGCACATCTTCTCCAAGAAATACCAGGGTTCCCCCTTCAAATAGGACCTTTTCAAACACAACTACCTATTTTATCCCCAAAATAGGACAGTTTCTTCCAGACATGCCACATTTCTCCCAAATATATCACATCTTCTCCAAGAAATACCAGGGTTCCCCCTTCAAATAGGACCTTTTCACCCACAAATACCTCTTTTATCCCCAAAAGAGGACAGTTTCTTCCAGAAATGCCGTATTTCTCCCAAACAGATCACATCTTCTCCAAGAAATACCAGGGTTCCCCCTTGAAATAGTACCTTTTCACCCACAAATACCTCTTTTATCCCCAAAATAGGACAGTTTCTTCCAGAAATGCCAGATTTCTCCCAAATATATCACATCTTCTCCAAGAAATACCAAGATTCCTCCTGAAATAGGACCTTTTCACCCACAAATTCCTGTTTTATCCCCAAAATAGGTCAGTTTCTTCCAGAAATGCCACATTTCTCCCAAATATACCACATCTTCTCCAAGAAATACCAGTGTTCCCCCTTCAAATAGGACCTTTTCACCCACAAATACCTCTTTTATCCCCAAAATAGGACATTTTCCTCCAGAAATGCCACATTTCTCCCAACCAGATCACATCTTCTCCAAGAAATACCTGGGTTCCCCCTTCAAATAGGACCTTTTCACCCACAAATACCTCTTTTGTCTCCAAAATAGGACAGTTTCTCCAAGAAATGCCACATTTCTCCCAAATAGATCACATCTTCTCCAAGAAATACCACGTTTCCCCCTTGAAATAGGACCTTTTCACCCACAAATACCTCTTTTATCCCCAAAAGAGGATAGTTTCTGCCAGAAATGCCACATTTCTCCCAAATATATCACATCTTCTCCAGGAAATACCAAGATTCCTCCTGAAATAGGACCTTTTCACCCACAAATACCTGTTTGATCCCCAGAATAGGTCTGTATCTTCCAGAAATGCCACATTTCTCCCAAATATATCACATCTTCTCCAAGAAATACCAGGGTTCCCCCTTCAAATAGGACCTTTTCTCCCACAAATACCTCTTTTATCCCCAAAAGAGATCAATTTCTTCCTGACATGCCACATTTCTCCCAAATACATCACATCTTCTCCAAGAAATACCAGCTTTCCCCATTCAAATAGGACCTTTTCACCCACAAATACCTGTTCTATCCCCAAAATAGGACAGTTTCTTCCAGAAATGCCACATTTCTCCCAAATATATAACATCTTCTCCAAGAAATACCAAGATTCCTCCTGAAATAGGACCTTTTCACCCACAAATACCTGTTTGATCCCAAAAATAGGTCAGTTTCTGCCAGAAATGCCACATTTCTCTCAAATATATCACATTTTCTCCAAGAAATACCAGGATTCCCCCTTCAAATAGGACCGTTTCAAACACAAATACCTCTTTTATCCACAAAATAGGACAGTTTCTTCCAGAAATGCCACATTTCTCCCAAATATATCACAGCTTCTCCAAGAAATATCACGTTTCCCCCTTCAAATAGGATATTTCTCCCAGAAATACCAGCCTTCTCCCCCCAAATTGGACATTTTCTTCCTGAAATGCCACATTTCTCCCAAATATATCACATCTTCTCCAAGAAATACCAGGTTTCCCCCTTCAAATAGGAGCTTTTCACCCACAAATACCTCTTTTATCCCCAAAATAGGACAGTTTCTGCCAGAAATGCCACATTTCTCCCAAATATATCACGTCTTCTCCGAGAAATACCAGGGTTCCCCCTTCAAATAGGACCTTTTCACCCACAAATACCTCTTTTATCCCCAAAATAGGACATTTTCCGCCAGAAATGCCACATTTCTCCCAAATATATCACATCTTCTCCAAGAAATACCAGGTTTCCCCCTTCAAATAGGACCTTTTCTCCCACAAATACCTCTTTTATCCCCAAAAGAGGACAGTTTCTTCCTGAAATGCCACATTTCTCCCAAATATATCACATCTTCTCCAAGAAATACCAGGTTTCCCCCTTCAAATATGACCTTTTCTCCCACAAATACCTCTTTTATCCCCAAAAGAGGACAGTTTCTTCCTGAAATGCCACATTTCTCCCAAATATATCACATCTTCTCCAAGAAATACCAGGGTTCCCCCTTGAAATAGGACCTTTTCACCCACAAATACCTCTTTTATCCCCAAAATAGGACAGTGTCTGCCAGAAATGCCACATTTCTCCCAAATATATCACATCTTCTCCAAGAAATACCAGCTTTCCCCCTGGAAATAGGAACTTTTCACAGACAAATACCTCTTTTATCCCCAAAATAGGACAGTTTCTCCAAGAAATGTCGCATTTTTCCCAAATAGATCACATCTTCTCCAAGAAATACCAGGGTTCCCCCTTGAAATAGGACCTTTTCACCCACAAATACCTCTTTTATCCCCAAAATAGGACAGTTTCTTCCAGAAATGCCACATTTCTCCCAAATATAGCACATCTTCTCCAAGAAATACCAGGGTTCCCCCTTCAAATAGGACCTTTTCACCCACAAATACCTCTTTTATCCCCAAAATAGGACAGTTTCTGCCAGAAATGCCACATTTCTCCGAAATATAGCATATCTTCTCCAAGAAATACCAGGGTTCCCCCTTCAAATAGGACCTTTTCACCCACAAATAAAAGCCTTCTCCCCAACATAGGACAGTTTCTTCCAGAAATGCCACATTTCTCCCAAATATAGTACATCATCTCCAAGAAATACCAAGATTCCTCCTGAAATAGGACCTTTTCTCCCACAAATACCTCTTTTATCCCCAAAAGAGGACAGTTTCTTCCAGAAAGGCCACATTTCTCCCAAATATAGCACATCTTCTCCAAGAAATACCAGGGTTCCCCCTTCAAATAGGACCTTTTCACCCACAAATACTTCTTTTATCCCCAAAAGAGGACAGCTTCTGCCAGAAATGCCAGATTTCTCCCAAATATATCACATCTTCTCCAAGAAATACCAGCTTTCGCCCTTGAAATAGGACCTTTTCACACACAAATACCTGTTCTATCCCCAAAATAGGACAGTTTCTTCCAGACATGCCACATTTCTCACAAATATAGCACATCTTCTCCAAGAAATACCAGGGTTCCCCCTTCAAATATGAACTTTTCACCCACAAATACCTGTTTTATCCCTCAAATTGGAAATTTTCTTCCAGAATTTCCAGATTTCTCCCAAATATATCACATCTTCTCCAAGAAATACCAGGGTTCCCCCTTCAAATAGGACCTTTTCACCCACAAATACCTGTTTGATCCCCAAAATAGGACAGTTTCTGCCAGAAATGCCACATTTCTCCCAAATATATCACATCTTCTCCAAGAAATACCAGGGTTCCCCCTTCAAATAGGACCTTTTCACCCACAAAGACCTCTTTTATCCCCAAAATAAAACATTTTCAGCCAGAAATGACAGATTTCTCCCAAATATATCACACCTTCTCCAAGAAACACCAGCTTTCCCCCTGGAAATCGGACCTTTTCACCCACAAATACCTCTTTTATCCCCAAAAGACGACAGTTTCTTCCTGACATGCCACATTTCTCCCAAATATAGCACATCTTCTCCAAGAAATACCAGGTTTCCCCCTAGAAATAGTGCCTTTTCACCCACAAATACCTCTTTTATCCCCAAAATAGGACAGTTTCTTCCAGACATGCCACATTTCTCCCAAATATATCACATCTTCTCCAAGAAATACCAGGGTTCCCCCTTCTAATAGGACCTTTTCACCCTCAGATACCTGTTTTATCCCCAAAAGAGGACAGCTTCTGCCAGAAATGCCACATTTCTCCCAAATATATCACACCTTCTCCAAGAAATACCAGGGTTCCCCCTTCAAATAGGACCTGTTCACCCACAAATACCTCTTTTATCCCCAAAAGAGGACATTTTCTGCCAGAAATGCCAGATTTCTCCCAAATATATCACATCTTCTCCAAGAAATACCAGGTTTCCCCCTTCAAATAGGACCTTTTCTCCCACAAATACCTGTTCTATCCCCAAAATAGGACAGTTTCTTCCAGACATGCCAGATTTCTCCCAAATATAGCACATCTTCTCCAAGAAATACCAGGTTTCCCCCTTCAAATAGGACCTTTTCACCCACAAATACCTCTTTTATCCCCAAAGGAGGACAGTTTCTTCCTGACATGCCACATTTCTCCCAAATATATCACACCTTCTCCAAGAAATACCAGGGTTCCCCCTTCAAATAGGACCTTTTCACCCACAAATACCTGATCTATCCCCAAAATAGGACAGTTTCTTCCAGAAATGCCACATTTCTCCCAAATATAGCACATCTTCTCCAAGAAATACCAGGGTTCCCCCTTCAAATAGGACCTTTTCAAACACAAATACCTATTTTATCCCCAAAATAAAACATTTTCTGCCAGAAATGACACATTTCTCCCAAATATATCACACCTTCTCCAAGAAATACCAGGGTTCCCCCTTCAAATAGGACCTTTTCACCCACAAATACCTCTTTTATCCCCAAAATACGACAGTTTCTTCCAGAAATGCCAGATTTCTCCCAAATATATCACATCTTCTCCAAGAAATACCAGGTTTTCCCCTGGAAATAGGACCTTTTCACCCACAAATACCTCTTTTATCCCCAAAAGAGGACAGTTTCTTCCAGAAAGGCCACATTTCTCCCAAATATATCACATCTTCTCCAAGAAATACCAGGTTTCCCTCTTGAAATAGGACCTTTTCACCCACAAATACCTCTTTTATCCCCAAAAGAGGACAGTTTCTTCCAGAAATGCCACATTTCTCCCAAATATACCACATCTTCTCCAAGAGATACCTGGGTTCCTCCTGAAAAAGGACCTTTTCACCCACAAATACCTCTTTTATCCCCAAAATAGGACATTTTCTTCCAGACATGCCACATTTCTCCCAAACAGATCACATCTTCTCCAAGAAATACCAGCTTTCCCCCTTGAAATAGGACCTTTTCACCCACAAATACCTCTTTTATCCCCAAAAGAGGACAGTTTCTTCCAGAAAGGCCACATTTCTCCCAAATATATCACATCTTCTCCAAGAAATACCAGGTTTCCCTCTTGAAATAGGACCTTTTCACCCACAAATACCTCTTTTATCCCCAAAAGAGGACAGTTTCTTCCAGAAATGCCACATTTCTCCCAAATATACCACATCTTCTCCAAGAGATACCTGGGTTCCTCCTGAAATAGGACCTTTTCACCCACAAAGACCTCTTTTATCCCCAAAATAGGACATTTTCCTCCTGACATGCCACATTTCTCCCAAATAGATCACATCTTCTCCAAGAAATACCAGCTTTCCCCCTTGAAATAGGACCTTTTCACCCACAAATACCTCTTTTATCCCCAAAATAGGACAGTTTCTGCCAGAAATGCCACATTTCTCCCAAATTTATCACATCTTCTCCAAGAAATACCAGGATTTCCCCTTCAAATAGGACCTTTTCACCCACAAATACCTCTTTTATCCCCAAAAGAGGACAGTTTCTTCCAGAAATGCCAGATTTCTCCCAAATGTATCACATCTTCTCCAAGAAATACCAGGTTTCCCGCTGGAAATAGGACCTTTTCACCCACAAATACCTGCTCTATCCCCAAAATAGCACAGTTTCTGCCAGAAATGCCACATTTCTCCCAAATATATACCATCTTCTCCAAGAAATATCACGTTTCCCCCTTGAAATAGGATATTTCTCCCAGAAATACCAGCCTTCTCCCCCCAAATTGGACATTTTCTTCCAGAAATGCCAGATTTCTCCCAAATATAGCACATCTTCTCCAAGAAATACCAGGGTTCCCCCTTCAAATAGGACCTTTTCAAACACAAATACCTATTTTATCCCCAAAATAGGACAGTTTCTTCCAGACATGCCACATTTCTCCCAAATATATCACATCTTCTCCAAGAAATACCAGGGTTCCCCCTTGAAATAGGACCTTTTCACCCACAAATACCTCTTTTATCCCCAAAAGAGGACAGTTTCTTCCAGAAATGCCGTATTTCTCCCAAACAGATCACATCTTCTCCAAGAAATACCAGGGTTCCCCCTTGAAATAGTACCTTTTCACCCACAAATACCTCTTTTATCCCCAAAATAGGACAGCTTCAGCCAGAAATGCCACATTTCTCCCAAATATAGCACATCTTCTCCAAGAAATACCAGGTTTCCCCCTTCAAATAGGACCTTTTCACCCACAAATTCCTGTTTTATCCCCAAAATAGGTCAGTTTCTTCCAGAAATGCCACATTTCTCCCAAATATACCACATCTTCTCCAAGAAATACCAGTGTTCCCCCTTCAAATAGGACCTTTTCACCCACAAATACATCTTTTATCCCCAAAATAGGACATTTTCCTCCAGAAATGCCACATTTCTCCCAAATAGATCACATCTTCTCCAAGAAATACCTGGGTTCCCCCTTCAAATAGGACCTTTTCACCCACAAATACCTCTTTTGTCTCCAAAATAGGACAGTTTCTCCATGAAATGCCACATTTCTCCCAAATAGATCACATCTTCTCCAAGAAATACCACGTTTCCCCCTTGAAATAGGACCTTTTCACCCACAAATACCTCTTTTATCCCCAAAAGAGGATAGTTTCTGCCAGAAATGCCACATTTCTCCCAAATATATCACATCTTCTCCAGGAAATACCAAGATTCCTCCTGAAATAGGACCTTTTCACCCACAAATACCTGTTTGATCCCAAAAAATAGGTCTGTATCTTCCAGAAATGCCACATTTCTCCCAAATATATCACATCTTCTCCAAGAAATACCAGGGTTCCCCCTTCAAATAGGACCTTATCTCCCACAAATACCTCTTTTATCCCCAAAAGAGGTCAGTTTCTTCCTGACATGCCACATTTCTCCCAAATATATCACATCTTCTCCAAGAAATACCAGGTTTCCCCATTCAAATAGGACCTTATCACCCACAAATACCTCTTTTATCCCCAAAATAGGACAGTTTCTTCCAGAAATGCCACATTTCTCCCAAATATATAACATCTTCTCCAAGAAATACCAAGATTCCTCCTGAAATAGGACCTTTTCACCCACAAATACCTGTTTGATCCCAAAAATACGTCAGTTTCTTCCAGAAATGCCACATTTCTCTCAAATATATCACATTTTCTCCAAGAAATACCAGGATTCCCCCTTCAAATAGGACCTTTTCAAACACAAATACCTCTTTTATCCCCAAAATAGGACAGTTTCTTCCAGAAATGCCACATTTCTCCCAAATATATCACAGCTTCTCCAAGAAATATCACGTTTCCCCCTTCAAATAGGATATTTCTCCCAGAAATACCAGCCTTCTCCCCCCAAATTGGACATTTTCTTCCAGAAATGCCACATTTCTCCCAAATATAGCACATCTTCTCCAAGAAATACCAGGGTTCCCCCTTCAAATAGGACCTTTTCACCCACAAATACCTCTTTTATCCCCAAAATAGGACAGTTTCTGCCAGAAATGCCACATTTCTCCCAAATATATCACATCTTCTCCGAGAAATACCAGGGTTCCCCCTTCAAATAGGACCTTTTCACCCACAAATACCTCTTTTATCCCCAAAATAGGACATTTTCCGCCAGAAATGCCACATTTCTCCCAAATATATCACATCTTCTCCAAGAAATACCAGGTTTCCCCCTTCAAATAGGACCTTTTCTCCCACAAATACCTCTTTTATCCCCAAAAGAGGACAGTTTCTTCCTGAAATGCCACATTTCTCCCAAATATATCACATCTTCTCCAAGAAATACCAGGTTTCCCCCTTGAAATAGGACCTTTTCACCCACAAATACCTCTTTTATCCCCAAAATAGGACAGTGTCTGCCAGAAATGCCACATTTCTCCCAAATATATCACATCTTCTCCAAGAAATACCAGCTTTCCCCCTGGAAATAGGAACTTTTCACAGACAAATACCTCTTTTATCCCCAAAATAGGACAGTTTCTCCAAGAAATGTCGCATTTTTCCCAAATAGATCACATCTTCTCCAAGAAATACCAGGGTTCCCCCTTGAAATAGGACCTTTTCACCCACAAATACCTCTTTTATCCCCAAAATAGGACAGTTTCTTCCAGAAATGCCACATTTCTCCCAAATATAGCACATCTTCTCCAAGAAATACCAGGGTTCCCCCTTCAAATAGGACCTTTTCACCCACAAATACCTCTTTTATCCCCAAAATAGGACAGTTTCTGCCAGAAATGCCACATTTCTCCGAAATATAGCATATCTTCTCCAAGAAATACCAGGGTTCCCCCTTCAAATAGGACCTTTTCACCCACAAATAAAAGCCTTCTCCCCAACATAGGACAGTTTCTTCCAGAAATGCCACATTTCTCCCAAATATAGTACATCATCTCCAAGAAATACCAAGATTCCTCCTGAAATAGGACCTTTTCTCCCACAAATACCTCTTTTATCCCCAAAAGAGGACAGTTTCTTCCAGAAAGGCCACATTTCTCCCAAATATAGCACATCTTCTCCAAGAAATACCAGGGTTCCCCCTTCAAATAGGACCTTTTCACCCACAAATACTTCTTTTATCCCCAAAAGAGGACAGCTTCTGCCAGAAATGCCACATTTCTCCCAAATATATCACATCTTCTCCAAGAAATACCAGCTTTCCCCCTTGAAATAGGACCTTTTCACACACAAATACCTGTTCTATCCCCAAAATAGGACAGTTTCTTCCAGACATGCCACATTTCTCACAAATATAGCACATCTTCTCCAAGAAATACCAGGGTTCCCCCTTCAAATAGGAACTTTTCACCCACAAATACCTGTTTTATCCCTCAAATTGGAAATTTTCTTCCAGAATTTCCAGATTTCTCCCAAATATATCACATCTTCTCCAAGAAATACCAGGGTTCCCCCTTCAAATAGGACCTTTTCACCCACAAATACCTGTTCTATCCCCAAAATAGGACAGTTTCTGCCAGAAATGCCACATTTCTCCCAAATATATCACATCTTCTCCAAGAAATACCAGGGTTCCCCCTTCAAATAGGACCTTTTCACCCACAAAGACCTCTTTTATCCCCAAAATAAAACATTTTCTGCCAGAAATGACAGATTTCTCCCAAATATATCACACCTTCTCCAAGAAACACCAGCTTTCCCCCTTCAAATAGGACCTTTTCACCCACAAATACCTCTTTTATCCCCAAAAGAGGACAGTTTCTTCCTGAAATGCCACATTTCTCCCAAATATATCACATCTTCTCCAAGAAATACCAGGTTTCCCCCTTCAAATATGACCTTTTCTCCCACAAATACCTCTTTTATCCCCAAAAGAGGACAGTTTCTTCCTGAAATGCCACATTTCTCCCAAATATAGCACATCTTCTCCAAGAAATACCAGGTTTCCCCCTTGAAATAGTGCCTTTTCACCCACAAATACCTCTTTTATCCCCAAAATAGGACAGTTTCTTCCAGACATGACACATTTCTCCCAAATATATACCATCTTCTCCAAGAAATACCAGGGTTCCCCCTTCTAATAGGACCTTTTCACCCTCAGATACCTGTTTTATCCCCAAAAGAGGACAGCTTCTGCCAGAAATGCCACATTTCTCCCAAATATATCACACCTTCTCCAAGAAATACCAGGGTTCCCCCTTCAAATAGGACCTTTTCACCCACAAATACCTCTTTTATCCCCAAAAGAGGACATTTTCTGCCAGAAATGCCAGATTTCTCCCAAATATATCACATCTTCTCCAAGAAATACCAGGTTTCCCCCTTCAAATAGGACCTTTTCTCCCACAAATACCTGTTCTATCCCCAAAATAGGACAGTTTCTTCCAGACATGCCAGATTTCTCCCAAATATAGCACATCTTCTCCAAGAAATACCAGGTTTCCCCCTTCAAATAGGACCTTTTCACCCACAAATACCTCTTTTATCCCCAAAAGAGGACAGTTTCTTCCTGACATGCCACATTTCTCCCAAATATATCACATCTTCTCCAAGAAATACCAGGGTTCCCCCTTCAAATAGGACCTTTTCACCCACAAATACCTGATCTATCCCCAAAATAGGACAGTTTCTTCCAGAAATGCCACATTTCTCCCAAATATATCAGATGTCCTCCTAGAAATACAAGGTTTCCCACTTCGAATAGGACCTTTTCTCCCACAAATGCCAGCCTTCTCCCCCCAAATTGGACTTTTTCATCCAGAAATGCCACATTTCTCCCAAATTTATCACATCTTCTCCAAGATATACCACGTTTCCCCCTTCAAATAGGACCTTTTCACCCACAAATACCTCTTTTATCCCCAAAAGAGAACAGTTTCTTCCAGAAATGCCACATTTCTCCCAGATATAGCACATCTTCTCCAAGAAATACCAGGTTTCCCCCTTGAAATAGGACCTTTTCACCCACAAATACCTCTTTTATCCCCAAAAGAGGACAGTTTCTTCCAGAAAGGCCACATTTCTCCCAAATATATCACATCTTCTCCAAGAAATACCAGGTTTCCCTCTTGAAATAGGACCTTTTCACCCACAAATACCTCTTTTATCCCCAAAAGAGGACAGTTTCTTCCAGAAATGCCACATTTCTCCCAAATATACCACATCTTCTCCAAGAGATACCTGGGTTCCTCCTGAAAAAGGACCTTTTCACCCACAAATACCTCTTTTATCCCCAAAATAGGACATTTTCTTCCAGACATGCCACATTTCTCCCAAACAGATCACATCTTCTCCAAGAAATACCAGGATTCCTCCTGAAATAGGACCTTTTCACCCACAAAGACCTCTTTTATCCCCAAAATAGGACATTTTCCTCCTGACATGCCACATTTCTCCCAAATAGATCACATCTTCTCCAAGAAATACCAGCTTTCCCCCTTGAAATAGGACCTTTTCACCCACAAATACCTCTTTTATCCCCAAAATAGGACAGTTTCTGCCAGAAATGCCACATTTCTCCCAAATTTATCACATCTTCTCCAAGAAATACCAGGATTTCCCCTTCAAATAGGACCTTTTCACCCACAAATACCTCTTTTATCCCCAAAAGAGGACAGTTTCTTCCAGAAATGCCAGATTTCTCCCAAATGTATCACATCTTCTCCAAGAAATACCAGGTTTCCCGCTGGAAATAGGACCTTTTCACCCACAAATACCTGCTCTATCCCCAAAATAGCACAGTTTCTTCCAGAAATGCCACATTTCTCCCAAATATATACCATCTTCTCCAAGAAATATCACGTTTCCCCCTTGAAATAGGATATTTCCCCCAGAAATACCAGCCTTCTCCCCCCAAATTGGACATTTTCTTCCAGAAATGCCAGATTTCTCCCAAATATAGCACATCTTCTCCAAGAAATACCAGGGTTCCCCCTTCAAATAGGACCTTTTCAAACACAAATACCTATTTTATCCCCAAAATAGGACAGTTTCTTCCAGACATGCCACATTTCTCCCAAATATAGCACATCTTCTCCAAGAAATACCAGGGTTCCCCCTTCAAATAGGACCTTTTCACCCACAAATACCTCTTTTATCCCCAAAAGAGGACAGTTTCTTCCAGAAATGCCGTATTTCTCCCGAACAGATCACTTCTTCTCCAAGAAATACCAGGGTTCCCCCTTCAAATAGGACCTTTTCACCCACAAATACCTCTTTTATCCCCAAAATAGGACAGCTTCAGCCAGAAATGCCACATTTCTCCCAAATATAGCACATCTTCTCCAAGAAATACCAGGTTTCCCCCTTCAAATAGGACCTTTTCACCCACAAATTCCTGTTTTATCCCCAAAATAGGTCAGTTTCTTCCAGAAATGCCACATTTCTCCCAAATATACCACATCTTCTCCAAGAAATACCAGTGTTCCCCCTTCAAATAGGACCTTTTCACCCACAAATACCTCTTTTATCCCCAAAATAGGACATTTTCCTCCAGAAATGCCACATTTCTCCCAAATAGATCACATCTTCTCCAAGAAATACCTGGGTTCCCCCTTCAAATAGGACCTTTTCACACACAAATACCTCTTTTGTCTCCAAAATAGGACAGTTTCTCCATGAAATGCCACATTTCTCCCAAATAGATCACATCTTCTCCAAGAAATACCACGTTTCCCCCTTGAAATAGGACCTTTTCACCCACAAATACCTCTTTTATCCCCAAAAGAGGATAGTTTCTGCCAGAAATGCCACATTTCTCCCAAATATATCACATCTTCTCCAGGAAATACCAAGATTCCTCCTGAAATAGGACCTTTTCACCCACAAATACCTGTTTGATCCCAAAAAATAGGTCTGTATCTTCCAGAAATGCCACATTTCTCCCAAATATATCACATCTTCTCCAAGAAATACCAGGGTTCCCCCTTCAAATAGGACCTTATCTCCCACAAATACCTCTTTTATCCCCAAAAGAGGTCAGTTTCTTCCTGACATGCCACATTTCTCCCAAATATATCACATCTTCTCCAAGAAATACCAGCTTTCCCCATTCAAATAGGACCTTATCACCCACAAATACCTCTTTTATCCCCAAAATAGGACAGTTTCTTCCAGAAATGCCACATTTCTCCCAAATATATAACATCTTCTCCAAGAAATACCAAGATTCCTCCTGAAATAGGACCTTTTCACCCACAAATACCTGTTTGATCCCAAAAATACGTCAGTTTCTTCCAGAAATGCCACATTTCTCTCAAATATATCACATTTTCTCCAAGAAATATCAGGATTCCCCCTTCAAATAGGACCTTTTCAAACACAAATACCTCTTTTATCCCCAAAATAGGACAGTTTCTTCCAGAAATGCCACATTTCTCCCAAATATATCACAGCTTCTCCAAGAAATATCACGTTTCCCCCTTCAAATAGGATATTTCACCCAGAAATACCAGCCTTCTCCCCCCAAATTGGACATTTTCTTCCAGAAATGCCACATTTCTCCCAAATATAGCACATCTTCTCCAAGAAATACCAGGGTTCCCCCTTCAAATAGGACCTTTTCACCCACAAATACCTCTTTTATCCCCCAAATAGGACAGTTTCTTCCTGAAATGCCACATTTCTCCCAAACAGATCACATCTTCTCCAAGAAATACCAGGATTTCCCCTTGAAATAGGACCCTTTCACCCACAAATACCTCTTTTATCCCCAAAATAGGACAGTTTCTTCCAGACATGCCACATTTCTCCCAAATATATCACATCTTCTCCAAGAAATACCAGGTTTCCCCCTTCAAATAGGACCTTTTCACCCACAAATACCTCTTTTATCCCCAAAATAGGACAGTTTCTTCCAGACATGCCACATTTCTCCCAAATAGATCACATCTTCTCCAAGAAATACCAGGTTTCCCCGTTCAAATAGGACCTTTTCACCCACAAATACCTGTTTCACCCCCAAAAGAGGACAGTTTCTTCCAGAAAGGCCACATTTCTCCCAAATATATCACATCTTCTCCAAGAAATACCAGCTTTCCCCCTTCAAATAGGACCTTTTCTCCCACAAATACCTCTTTTATCCCCAAAATAGGACAGTTTCTGCCAGAAATGCCACATTTCGCCAAAATATAACACATCTTCTCCAAGAAATACCAGGTTTCCCCCTTCAAATAGGACCTTTTCACCCACAAAGACCTCTTTTATCCCCAAAATAGGACAGTTTCTGCCAGAAATGCCACATTTCTCCCAAATATGTCACATCTTCTCCAAGAAATACCAGGGTTCCCCCTTCAAATAGGACGTTTTCACCCACAAATACCTCTTTTATCCACAAAATAGGACAGTTTCTTCCTGACATGCCAGATTTCTCCCAAATATAGCACATCTTCTCCAAGAAATACCAGGGTTCCCCCTTCAAATAGGACCTTTTCACCCACAAATACCTCTTTTATCCCCAAAATAGGACAGTTTCTTCCAGAAATGCCACATTTCGCCAAAATATATAACATCTTCTCCAAGAAATACCAGGATTCCCCCTTGAAATAGGAACTTTTCACCCACAAATACCTCTTTTATCCCCAAAATAGGACTGTTTCTGCCAGAAATGCCACATTTCTCCCAAATATATCACACCTTCTCCAAGAAATACCAAGATTCCTCCTGAAATAGGACCTTTTCACCCACAAATACCTCTTTTATCCCCAAAATAGGACAGTTTCTTCCTGACATGCCACATTTCTCCCAAATATATCACATCTTCTCCAAGAAATACCAGCTTTCCCCATTGAAATATGACCTTTTCTCCCACAAATACCTCTTTTATCCCCAAAATAGGACAGTTTCTTCCTGACATGCCACATTTCTCCCAAATATATCACATCTTCTCCAAGAAATACCAGGGTTCCCCCTTGAAATAGGAACTTTTCACCCACAAATACCTGTTCTATCCCCAAAATAGGACAGTTTCTGCCAGAAATGCCACATTTCTCCCAAATATATCACACCTTCTCCAAGAAATACCAGCTTTCCCCCTGGAAATAGGACCTTTTCACCCACAAATACCTCTTTTATCCCGAAAATAGGACAGCTTCTGCCAGAAATGCCACATTTCTCCCAAATATAGCACATCTTCTCCAAGAAATACCAGGTTTCCCCCTTGAAATAGTGCCTTTTCACCCACAAATACCTCTTTTATCCCCAAAAGAGGACAGTTTCTTCCAGACATGCCACATTTCTCCCAAATATATACCACATCTTCTCCAAGAAGTATCAGGGTTCACCCTTCAAATAGGACCTTTTCAACCACAAATACCTGTTTTATCCCCAAAAAAGGACAGCTTCTGCCAGAAATGCCACATTTCTCCCAAATATATCACACCTTCTCCAAGAAATACCAGGGTTCCCCCTTCAAATAGGACCTTTTCACCCACAAATACCTGTTTTATCCCCAAAAGAGGACATCTTCTGCCAGAAATGCCACATTTCTCCCAAATATATCACATCTTCTCCAAGAAATACCAGGTTTCCCCCTTCAAATAGGACCTTTTCACCCACAAATACCTCTTTTATCCCCAAAATAGGACAGCTTCAGCCAGAAATGCCACATTTCTCCCAAATATAGCACATCTTCTCCAAGAAATACCAGGTTTCCCCCTTCAAATAGGACCTTTTCACCCACAAATACCTCTTTTATCCCCAAAATAGGACAGTTTCTTCCAGAAATGCCACATTTCTCCCAAATATATCACATCTTCTCCAAGAAATACCAGGGTTCCCCCTTCAAATAGGACCTTTTCACCCACAAATACCTCTTTTATCCCCAAAAGAGGACAGTTTCTTCCAGACATGCCACATTTCTCCCAAATAGATCACATCTTCTCCAAGAAATACCAGGGTTCCCCCTTCAAATAGGACCTTTTCACCCACAAAGACCTCTTTTATCCCCAAAATAGGACAGTTTCTTCCTGACATGCCACATTTCTCCCAAATATATCACATCTTCTCCAAGAAATACCAGGTTTCCCCCTTCAAATAGGACCTTTTCACCCACAAATACCTCTTTAATCCCCAAAATAGGACAGCTTCTGCCAGAAATGCCACATTTCTCCCAAATATATCACATCTTCTCCAAGAAATACCAGGTTTACCCCTTCAAATAGGACCTTTTCACCCACAAATACCTTTTTTATCCCCAAAATAGGACAGTTTCTGCCAGAAATGCCACATTTCTCCCAAATATATCACATCTTCTCCAAGAAATACCAGCTTTCCCCCTTCAAATAGGACCTCTTCACCCACAAATACCTGTTCTATCCCCAAATAGGACAGTTTCTTCCAGAAATGTCGCATTTCTCCCAAATTTATCACATCTTCTCCAAGAAATACCAGGGTTACCCCTTCAAATAGGACCTTTTCTCCCTGTAATACCAGCCTTCTCCCTCCAGATTGGACATTTTCTTCCAGAAATGCCACATTTCTCCCAAATATATCACATCCTCTCCAAGAAATACCAAGATTCCTCCTGAAATAGGACCTTTTCACCCACAAATACCTCTTTTATCCCCAAAATAGGACAGTTTCTTCCTGACATGCCACATTTCTCCCAAATATATCACATCTTCTCCAAGAAATACCAGCTTTCCCCCTTGAAATAGGACCTTTTCTCCCACAAATACCTCTTTTATCCCCAAAATAGGACAGTTTCTTCCAGACATGCCACATTTCTCCCAAATATATCACATCTTCTCCAAGAAATACCAGGTTTCCCCCTTCAAATAGGACCTTTTCACCCACAAATACCTCTTTTATCCCCAAAAGAGGACATTTTCTGCCAGAAATGCCAGATTTCTCCCAAATATATCACATCTTCTCCAAGAAATACCAGGGGTCCTCCTTGAAATAGGTCCTTTTCACCCACAAATACCTGTCTTATCCCCAAAATAGGACAGTTTCTTCCAGAAATGCCACATTTCGCCAAAATATATCACATCTTCTCCAAGAAATACCACGTTTCCCCCTTCAAATAGGACCTTTTCACCCACAAATACCTCTTTTATCCCCAAAATACGACAGTTTCTTCCAGAAATGCCTCAATTCTCCCAAATAGAACACATCTTCTCCAAGAAATACCAGGGTTCCCCCTTCAAATAGGACCTTTTCACCCACAAATACCTCTTTTATCCCCAAAATAGGACCGTTTCTTCCTGACATGCCACATTTCTCCCAAATATATCACATCTTCTCCAAGAAATACCAGGTTTCCCCCTGGAAATGGGACCTTTTCACCCACAAATACCTGTTCTATCCCCAAAAGAGGACAGTTTCTTCCAGAAATGCCACATTTCTCCCAAATATATCACATCTTCTCCAAGAAATACTAGGTTTCCCCCTTCAAATAGGACCTTTTCACCCACAAATACCTCTTTTATCCCCAAAATAGGACAGTTTCTTCCAGAAATGCCACATTTCACCAAAATATATCACATCTTCTCCAAGAAATACCACGATTCCTCCTGAAATAGGACCTTTTCACCCACAAATACCTGTCTTATCCCCAAAATTGGACAGTTTCTGCCAGAAATGCCACATTTCTCCCAAATATATCACATCTTCTCCAAGAAATACCAGGATTCCCACTTCAAATAGGACCTTTTCACCCACAAATACCTCTTTTATCCACAAAATAGGACAGTTTCTTCCAGACATGCCACATTTCTCCCAAATATATCACATCTTCTCCAAGAAATACCAGGTTTCCCCCTTCAAATAGGATATTTCTCCCAGAAATACCAGCCTTCTCCCCCCAAATTGGACATTTTCTTCCAGAAATGCCACATTTCTCCCAAATGTATCACATCTTCTCAAAGAAATACCAGCTTTCCCCCTTGAAATAGGACATTTCTCCCAGAAATACCTCCTTTATCCCCAAAATAGGACAGTTTCTTCCAGAAATGCCACATTTCTCCGAAATATATCACATCTTCTCCAAGAAATACCAGGGTTCCCCCTTCAAATAGGACCTTTTCACCCACAAATACCTCTTTTATCCCCAAAATAGGACAGTTTCTTCCAGAAATGCCACATTTCTCCCAAATAGATCACATCTTCTCCAAGAAATACCAGGGTTCCCCCTTCAAATAGGACCTTTTCACCCACAAAGACCTCTTTTATCCCCAAAATAGGACATTTTCCTCCAGAAATGCCACATTTCTCCCAAATATATCACATCTTCTCCAAGAAATACCACGTTTCCCCCTTGAAATAGGACCTTTTCACCCACAAATACCTCTTTTATTCGCAAAATAGGACAGTTTCTTCCAGAAATGCCACATTTCTCCCAAATATATAACATCTTCTCCAAGAAATACCAGGGTTCACCCTTCAAATACGACCTTTTCACCCACAAATACCTCTTTTATCCCCAAAAGAGGACAGCTTCTGCCAGAAATGCCAGATTTCGCCCAAATATATCACATCTTCTCCAAGAAATACCAGGGTTCCCCCTTCAAATAGGACCTTTTCACCCACAAATACCTCTTTTATCCCCAAAATAGGACATTTTCCTCCAGAAATGCCACATTTCTCCCAAATATATCACATCTTCTCCAAGAAATATCACGTTTCCCCCTTGAAATAGGACCTTTTCACCCACAAATACCTCTTTTATTCGCAAAATAGGACAGTTTCTTCCAGAAATGCCACATTTCTCCCAAATATATAACATCTTCTCCAAGAAATACCAGGGTTCACCCTTCAAATACGACCTTTTCACCCACAAATACCTCTTTTATCCCCAAAAGAGGACAGCTTCTGCCAGAAATGCCAGATTTCGCCCAAATATATCACATCTTCTCCAAGAAATACCAGCTTTCCCCATTGAAATATGACCTTTTCTCCCACAAATACCTCTTTTATCCCCAAAATAGGACAGTTTCTTCCTGACATGCCACATTTCTCCCAAATATATCACATCTTCTCCAAGAAATACCAGGGTTCCCCCTTGAAATAGGAACTTTTCACCCACAAATACCTGTTCTATCCCCAAAATAGGACAGTTTCTGCCAGAAATGCCACATTTCTCCCAAATATATCACACCTTCTCCAAGAAATACCAGCTTTCCCCCTGGAAATAGGACCTTTTCACCCACAAATACCTCTTTTATCCCGAAAATAGGACAGCTTCTGCCAGAAATGCCACATTTCTCCCAAATATAGCACATCTTCTCCAAGAAATACCAGGTTTCCCCCTTGAAATAGTGCCTTTTCACCCACAAATACCTCTTTTATCCCCAAAAGAGGACAGTTTCTTCCAGACATGCCACATTTCTCCCAAATATATACCACATCTTCTCCAAGAAGTATCAGGGTTCACCCTTCAAATAGGACCTTTTCAACCACAAATACCTGTTTTATCCCCAAAAAAGGACAGCTTCTGCCAGAAATGCCACATTTCTCCCAAATATATCACACCTTCTCCAAGAAATACCAGGGTTCCCCCTTCAAATAGGACCTTTTCACCCACAAATACCTGTTTTATCCCCAAAAGAGGACATCTTCTGCCAGAAATGCCACATTTCTCCCAAATATATCACATCTTCTCCAAGAAATACCAGGTTTCCCCCTTCAAATAGGACCTTTTCACCCACAAATACCTCTTTTATCCCCAAAATAGGACAGCTTCAGCCAGAAATGCCACATTTCTCCAAATATAGCACATCTTCTCCAAGAAATACCAGGTTTCCCCCTTCAAATAGGACCTTTTCACCCACAAATACCTCTTTTATCCCCAAAATAGGACAGTTTCTTCCAGAAATGCCACATTTCTCCCAAATATATCACATCTTCTCCAAGAAATACCAGGGTTCCCCCTTCAAATAGGACCTTTTCACCCACAAATACCTCTTTTATCCCCAAAAGAGGACAGTTTCTTCCAGACATGCCACATTTCTCCCAAATAGATCACATCTTCTCCAAGAAATACCAGGGTTCCCCCTTCAAATAGGACCTTTTCACCCACAAAGACCTCTTTTATCCCCAAAATAGGACAGTTTCTTCCTGACATGCCACATTTCTCCCAAATATATCACATCTTCTCCAAGAAATACCAGGTTTCCCCCTTCAAATAGGACCTTTTCACCCACAAATACCTCTTTAATCCCCAAAATAGGACAGCTTCTGCCAGAAATGCCACATTTCTCCCAATATATCACATCTTCTCCAAGAAATACCAGGTTTACCCCTTCAAATAGGACCTTTTCACCCACAAATACCTTTTTTATCCCCAAAATAGGACAGTTTCTGCCAGAAATGCCACATTTCTCCCAAATATATCACATCTTCTCCAAGAAATACCAGCTTTCCCCCTTCAAATAGGACCTCTTCACCCACAAATACCTGTTCTATCCCCAAATAGGACAGTTTCTTCCAGAAATGTCGCATTTCTCCCAAATTTATCACATCTTCTCCAAGAAATACCAGGGTTACCCCTTCAAATAGGACCTTTTCTCCCTGTAATACCAGCCTTCTCCCTCCAGATTGGACATTTTCTTCCAGAAATG
Source organism: Lophura swinhoii (assembly GCA_030408155.1). Taxonomy (NCBI): domain Eukaryota; kingdom Metazoa; phylum Chordata; class Aves; order Galliformes; family Phasianidae; genus Lophura; species Lophura swinhoii. The sequence continues at coordinate 176,209 of CM059474.1, forward strand.
CCACATTTCTCCCAAATATATCACATCCTCTCCAAGAAATACCAAGATTCCTCCTGAAATAGGACCTTTTCACCCACAAATACCTCTTTTATCCCAAAATAGGACAGTTTCTTCCTGACATGCCACATTTCTCCCAAATATATCACATCTTCTCCAAGAAATACCAGCTTTCCCCCTTGAAATAGGACCTTTTCTCCCACAAATACCTCTTTTATCCCCAAAATAGGACAGTTTCTTCCAGACATGCCACATTTCTCCCAAATATATCACATCTTCTCCAAGAAATACCAGGTTTCCCCCTTCAAATAGGACCTTTTCACCCACAAATACCTCTTTTATCCCCAAAAGAGGACATTTTCTGCCAGAAATGCCAGATTTCTCCCAAATATATCACATCTTCTCCAAGAAATACCAGGGGTCCTCCTTGAAATAGGTCCTTTTCACCCACAAATACCTGTCTTATCCCCAAAATAGGACAGTTTCTTCCAGAAATGCCACATTTCGCCAAAATATATCACATCTTCTCCAAGAAATACCACGTTTCCCCCTTCAAATAGGACCTTTTCACCCACAAATACCTCTTTTATCCCCAAAATACGACAGTTTCTTCCAGAAATGCCTCAATTCTCCCAAATAGAACACATCTTCTCCAAGAAATACCAGGGTTCCCCCTTCAAATAGGACCTTTTCACCCACAAATACCTCTTTTATCCCCAAAATAGGACCGTTTCTTCCTGACATGCCACATTTCTCCCAAATATATCACATCTTCTCCAAGAAATACCAGGTTTCCCCCTGGAAATGGGACCTTTTCACCCACAAATACCTGTTCTATCCCCAAAAGAGGACAGTTTCTTCCAGAAATGCCACATTTCTCCCAAATATATCACATCTTCTCCAAGAAATACTAGGTTTCCCCCTTCAAATAGGACCTTTTCACCCACAAATACCTCTTTTATCCCCAAAATAGGACAGTTTCTTCCAGAAATGCCACATTTCACCAAAATATATCACATCTTCTCCAAGAAATACCACGATTCCTCCTGAAATAGGACCTTTTCACCCACAAATACCTGTCTTATCCCCAAAATTGGACAGTTTCTGCCAGAAATGCCACATTTCTCCCAAATATATCACATCTTCTCCAAGAAATACCAGGATTCCCACTTCAAATAGGACCTTTTCACCCACAAATACCTCTTTTATCCACAAAATAGGACAGTTTCTTCCAGACATGCCACATTTCTCCCAAATATATCACATCTTCTCCAAGAAATACCAGGTTTCCCCCTTCAAATAGGATATTTCTCCCAGAAATACCAGCCTTCTCCCCCCAAATTGGACATTTTCTTCCAGAAATGCCACATTTCTCCCAAATGTATCACATCTTCTCAAAGAAATACCAGCTTTCCCCCTTGAAATAGGACATTTCTCCCAGAAATACCTCCTTTATCCCCAAAATAGGACAGTTTCTTCCAGAAATGCCACATTTCTCCGAAATATATCACATCTTCTCCAAGAAATACCAGGGTTCCCCCTTCAAATAGGACCTTTTCACCCACAAATACCTCTTTTATCCCCAAAATAGGACAGTTTCTTCCAGAAATGCCACATTTCTCCCAAATAGATCACATCTTCTCCAAGAAATACCAGGGTTCCCCCTTCAAATAGGACCTTTTCACCCACAAAGACCTCTTTTATCCCCAAAATAGGACATTTTCCTCCAGAAATGCCACATTTCTCCCAAATATATCACATCTTCTCCAAGAAATACCACGTTTCCCCCTTGAAATAGGACCTTTTCACCCACAAATACCTCTTTTATTCGCAAAATAGGACAGTTTCTTCCAGAAATGCCACATTTCTCCCAAATATATAACATCTTCTCCAAGAAATACCAGGGTTCACCCTTCAAATACGACCTTTTCACCCACAAATACCTCTTTTATCCCCAAAAGAGGACAGCTTCTGCCAGAAATGCCAGATTTCGCCCAAATATATCACATCTTCTCCAAGAAATACCAGGGTTCCCCCTTCAAATAGGACCTTTTCACCCACAAATACCTCTTTTATCCCAAAATAGGACATTTTCCTCCAGAAATGCCACATTTCTCCCAAATATATCACATCTTCTCCAAGAAATATCACGTTTCCCCCTTGAAATAGGACCTTTTCACCCACAAATACCTCTTTATTCGCAAAATAGGACAGTTTCTTCCAGAAATGCCACATTTCTCCAAATATATAACATCTTCTCCAAGAAATACCAGGGTTCACCCTTCAAATACGACCTTTTCACCCACAAATACCTCTTTTATCCCCAAAAGAGGACAGCTTCTGCCAGAAATGCCAGATTTCGCCCAAATATATCACATCTTCTCCAAGAAATACCAGGGTTCCCCCTTCAAATAGGACCTTTTCACCCACAAATACCTCTTTTATCCCCAAAAGAGGACAGTTTATTCCAGAAAGGCCACATTTCTCCCAAATATATCACATCTTCTCCAAGAAATACCAGCTTTCCCCCTTCAAATAGGACCTTTTCACCCACAAATACCTCTTTTATCCACAAAATAGGACATTTTCCTCCAGAAATGCCACATTTCTCCCAAATATAGCACATCTTCTCCAAGAAATACCAGGGTTCCCCCTTCAAATAGGACCTTTTCACCCACAAATACCTGTTCTATCCCCAAAATAGGACAGTTTCTTCCAGAAATGCCACATTTCTCCCAAATAGATCACATCTTCTCCAAGAAATACCAGGGTTCCCCCTTCAAATAGGACCTTTTCAACCACAAATACCTCTTTTATCCCCAAAATAGGACAGTTTCTGCCAGAAATGCCAGATTTCTCCCAAATATATCACGTCTTCTCCAAGAAATACCAGGTTTCCCCCTTCAAATAGGACCTTTTCACCCACAAATACCTCTTTTATCCCCAAAATAGGACAGTTTCTTCCAGAAATGCCACATTTCGCCAAAATATATCACATCT